>WSXT02177874.1:0-21621 GCA_011762715.2 Neuroterus valhalla | reverse complement strand
ATATATAGAATCAAACATTGGTTTTACAACCACCCCATAGCCGGCAGGGAGCAACTGTCATTCAGGAAGATGGCACAAGCTCCCAGTTGAACCGCGGTATAATACATCTATGACCATGCCTCACGACCGTCAGATGACACAAATGCATGAAAAAATCACAATGACGGTCCAGCGAAACACTTGTGCGTCTTAAGGACACGAAGCAAACCAAGTATGTCTGCTCTTTGCATCCGTCCAGCAAGTGCCACGGCATATTCCTCGCACATGGGTATGGCTTTCAGGCTACTAACCAGTGAAAGCGTCGTACCTCCAAGAGCACCGATGATAAGAACGAATAATTTGACCGAATATCCTTGATGATTGCGCTGCAGGTGATCTCTGAGATCTTTGTACCTCTTCTTTTTCTCGGTTTCTTTGTCTCTAATGTGTGAGTCAGCCATAGCTGAGAATTAGATCACGGACATGGTTCGATCACGTTTGTCAAGGAGCACGATGTCAGGTCGCTCGTTCTTCGTCCAATGAACCAACCCAAACGAATAGAGTAGAACTGGGACGGCGAGCATGTTAGTCGCAGATATCTTGTTCAACCACGACAGGTTTGACGACTAAATTTGTCGGAGCAGATATAGGTATCTGCTTTGGAGAACCTCTTCTACTGATGTTGTATCCTAAATGCGGATTCCAGGCACACCCAGTTATTCATAGCTCTCTTCAGCGCTAAGGTGCCAAATAGCACTTCGGTCAACAAGCTCAGGGTCCTTATCTATACCTGCTATTCGTCCACGTTTCAGATGAATCTTGGCACACTTATCCGATCCAAAGTCCATACCGATTTCTCGAGTGTACCTCCCGACGATACTAAGAGCATCTTCAAGATGTTCTTTTCTTGAAGCATAGATCTTTAAGTCATTCATATAAAATATATGAGTGACCTTATGTTAACGAACATTAGTTACGCAACAGAGGTATCCATGAGAATCACGGAGTGCGAGGGATAGAGAAGTGATAGTAAATCTAGTCTTCCAAAGAGGCATCAATCTCTCAATGCATCCTACTATATCTGAATGAACCTTAAAACCTTTCATCAGACAGATGATAAGTCTATGAGAAGCTGAATCAAAAGCTTTCTAGTAATCAATCCAGGCCATCAACAGATTGCGTTTGTGGTTTGCAGCACATTGCAGACACTCCTGTCGATCAGTAGGTTTTCCCGACAGTCTTCTGTGCCTCTGCTCGATCCTCGTTCTTCGTAAATCTCACTCCATACAGCTCCAATTATCCGAACAATCCTGTCATTCAGGATCGATATAAAGATCTTATATACTGTGTTTAGACAAGTTATTCGTGTGGAATTCCTTGGGTTGGACAAGTCGCCTTTCTTCGGTAGGAGTGCAGTTCATCTTTACACCAGCCAACGCGGAACAGGGATCTCCGACTTGAAATATGAGGTTCTGGACGAGCAGCGGAGAAGTTCTTCTTGACCCTTAATACTTTCTTTACCTCTTCGGCAGTGATTGGTGGGCATTCCCTCTCGGATAATATGAGGTTATTGCACAGCTCCTTAAAACATATGATGATCGGTCAGCGAGAAACTTTTGATTCCCCCTGACCCATCCTTCCCTCTTTTTAACTCTCTTCCTTGCGTAAGATAGTAGTCGTATTTTGTCAACAATGTGCTGCTTGATGGTCGGCAGCTTTGATATTTTCAATGTGTGATGATGAATCCTCATTTCATGAGCAAACTTTCGGACCCTTAACGTAAAAGATTTTATGTTGTCAATCACACACTGCATACGGGACGCATTTCGTCTTGCCCAGCTAATCTTCTTGTTCAGTTGATGCAAGCGCTTTCTGGTTTTTTCATCAATCATTGGTTGGGACCTTCGATTTAAATCAGCGAAAGCTCTCGCCGCATCATAAACTGAGCAAGTGATGGTCCAGAGGTCGGAATCTTCTGAGAAATCTTCACGAAGGGTAGCATCCATTTCAGCCAGATCATAAGGCTTGGGAGGAACCTGAATGTTGATGTTTCTCCTTGTCCTAAAGTCGCCATCGTCTCTCAAGGAAAGCCTTGTTTCAGCAGTTGGTCTTAATGTCGCTTCCTGATTTTCTTCTGCGGTTTGTTCTTGCAGCTGTTGAGGAAGCGCTCCGCGTATATCTCTTGTACGCGTGAGGTTAACAGAACAGTTTCTCAATACTTGCTGTGGAAGGTGCAAGAGTTTTGGGTGTTTCTGGCACCACAAAGTGTGCAGGCGCGCCATGTTACCTCCGTAGTTAGGGACAGTACTAGCATCATAGTAACTAAGCAGGTCATTATCAAGTTGATCCGTTCATGAAGAACGTCGATGGTCTCGCCAGTTCGTCATCATGTTTCTATCTAATTAGGCACCCGAACTCTGGAACGATCGGCAATACTGGCCGAACCATGGTCGGGTGCTCTGCACGTTCGATCATTTTGAACCGCATTCATAACTGGATTTGAGTATTGTGTTTCCATAGTTATTCAGCATGCAAGAGCAAGGCTGCATACTCCAGAAGGTTGCCCGATATCCTGGAGACACCGTAGGGGACACCATACTGAGGTGCTATTCAGCTTTCAGCACGGTTGTTCACGCCTTATCTTGGGGGTTTTTACTTCGAGACCATCCCTGGATGGTCCCAGTCCGCGACTGCTTCTTAGTTTTCGTAACCGTATTCAACAGAAACCCTTGGCACAGGGACCCTCTATCAGCAACATAAGGATGCGTTCGGTGGCTTTGTCATAGGTCCATCAGTTGGATACCAAAGAAATCGAACCGAACCGAATGGTTCCGGTACCGTGAATAAAACCCGAGCCATATATAATTTATCTTATGTAGTAGATTAGATTTCCCACTCCATGTATACCCTTTTCGGGTTTTTACATATCTATATTCCCCCTCCCAAAGGAGATCGTTAGACGTTGAACCCTTTAACTCAAATCCCTTCCAGATATCCCCAATAACCCTTACTCTTATAGTTACCCTCCGAACAATGCCTGACGTACTCAATCCTGTAGGATTTTTAAAAACTCAGAAACCCCTACCGTCTGCAGCTGGATTCCTAATTCAAAACGCTCGCATTCGCCTGAACATTTGGTAAGAGGAGAGGAAAACTGCAGAAAACCAAATTTCCTAAGCGCATTCGATTATCGAGACGAGTTAAGATGTAGACATTTGATAGCATCGAATGCCCACACTGATCCTCGGCGTCAAATCTCCCGCTCGACAGTAGTTAAACGTAGTGAAAACACGACTAAGCGAGCATCCCGAACAGTCACCCACCCGAGCGCTAACCGCGCCCGTTCATGCTTGAAATTTGAGATCCCGCCCAAGTTGAAAGTCACCACGCAGCTATTGCCGTCGGTTATATTATGTATATTATATAGCAAAAGAGTTGGGTTATAGTCATAACTGATGCACAAAAAATCTGACAGATAAAGAAATACTTCGAAATATCTTGTCTCCTGCTTTTTGGAGACTCCGTCAGAATATGGACAAAAATCGAGAAAACCAGGAAAGGATCATTTGAGATAGATCTGTCATCCCTCCTTCACCAACACTGATTATTAAGTTATTCAGTCACTATAGGTGCAGAAATTCACGAAAGCAGGAGGATTGACTCGTGAGCAAGCCTAACGAGAGAAAGGAGATTACAAGTTGAGTGCGACACGAAGCGGTTTTAATAAAATCGGCTAAGGGTTCAAATCTCGCTTATGTTCCTGACTACATAGAGGTCGAGGTCCTTCGTCTAAGTTTATTAACGGAGTCACAGGAAGTGAGGAAGACCTTAAAGAAACATTCCAGGAAGTCGAAGACTAACAGGATTGAAGTCAGCATAAGCAAAAGGGATGAAAGGCTGAAATGCACTTGAACAAAAAGATGGCTGCGATCCTTATCCGTTTAAGACACCTCAAGATAGGGTAGCGATCCTGTAGTTCCTGTAGATCCTTCAGAAGGTGAGGAAAGGAGGGTGATGAGGCCACACCCAGAGATAAAGCCCTATCATATGATTGCTCCATAAAGACCCCTGTATAGCAGAGGCCTCTAGTTTCAGCAAGGCCAAGAATATGACATCCTCCCAAGCAAAGCAAGAGCAGATTCCATAGAGACCTCCATCAAAATAAAAGGATAATGATATTTAGTAGATTGAGATTCCACACGTTCGGAAAGTGCCGATCGATCCGAATATCTTGGGAAGATGTTCCCCCATAAGCCCTTAGCCATTATCATAAGTTATTTGAACATCTATAAAACACACATTACTCCTTAAAAGGGTAAAAAGAAACCCTAAATTATATTAGTTTATTGTCAAATTTACCCATGAAATTTAAGAAGATTGTTGAGGTACAGACGATCGTGTAGGTGATCCTCATTTCTGCCGCCGAGATTTGAAACTGTGTCATGTATTATGACGATCCATATTTTCGTTGTTATGGATCATTGTTCTGGTGATTTATTATATGTGATGAGATATGCTTTCGTTGCTAAAACTATGAGATACAATCCGAGAAAAGATACTTTTGGATGAATAATAATATTTAAAATTTTTCAACTTTTTCAAGAAACTGATCAAGAAGAATAGATAGTTTTATGAGAATCCATCAAACATGCGAATTTTTATTATTATTCGGGAATTGAAATTCCTCTTCTAAAATATTATTTCTTCTTAATATAACTAAGACAACTTTTGTTCCACATGCTTGAAGCGGGATTGTTGTCTCATCCACAAGAGGGTCTTTTTGACATGATAAGAATCAGTTAATCTTGCAATATCACATGATGCTCATTGCAGCATACGATTCAGATTACAACACTGAGGGAAAAAATTACGCACCGATTGCGTACTTGTTCAAATGAAAATACGCTGATATTGAATTTCAAGAAATTTCGATGTGTGTTTCATGTAGTTATACATAACTAGAATGATTGGCTAAATTATATTCTAATGAATTAAGAACAATATGAATTTTATCTTCTCCTGTTTTTTTTTTGCAAAAATTCAATCATTCCGATATAAATTTTTCTAACTGAGTTCAAAATCCACCTTCTTGGTAGGAAATAAATTTTCAGATCATATTTCAAATTCTCAATTTGAGGTTGAGCTATTCTTCTGAACATTCATCCTCTCCTCTCCTTCTGCCTTCTCTCTTCCCATGCCGTTTCTCTTAACCATCTCACACACCTTTCTTCCCTCCTTGTAACTTCTTTTCACTTCATCCTCATGCAGACCATTTTTCAAAAATGCCTTTCCCTTTTCTCTTCAATCTTTCCCTCTCCTCTTCTGTTCTCCTTCTTCCACCAACACTCCCTTACTAGTCTACTTCCCCTCTCCCCTCGCCGCTTTCAGGAATTATTTCGTATACGCCGAGCTACATGTGAAATCCCCAAACTCTTTCTCCATGTCGCTCTTCTCACAATACAGCTAGGAATCCTTTTATCAAACCACAGTGTCCATCTGATAACCTGCCCTGAACCCTATTTACCTCTTTACTTTCCTTCCAAACCCTCACCTCTTCTTCATGCAGTAGTACGCTCATCTCAATGGAGACAAATAACTTCATTTTCCTCCAAATTCATCTTCAAGCAATCTCTTTCCAAATCCCTGAACCTTACTTATCACAACATTTGCCATCCCTACCCTGTCCTTTATATGCCCATTCACTCCTCCATTCCTCCGGAATAAGAAACCCATGTACACGAACTCTTTCACCTTTAGCACCTCCGTCTCCTTCCATTTCCAATTCCCTCTCTTATCCCTTCTACCTCCTCTCCTGAAATGAATAACCTCAGACTTTTCTGCATTGACCTTTAACCGACTCCTATCCACCTGAATCCCTTTGTAGCCACGGTTCTATTTTACCCTTCTTCTTCTATCCACGTTTCTACAACTCCAACCACATCAAATCCCTGCACAAACCTTCGAAAGTCCTCATCCGTCTTTATCATCCCTGCCACATTCCAAAAGAGCACCTTTATCACTCCACAGCCCTACTGTACCCCCTCCCCCTATTTCCTTCAAAATATGTGAGTCCCTCTGCACTTCTCTCAACTCCTTAATATCCTCATCCCAAACCAGCATTGTATCCTCTACTTCTATTTTCTTGTATCCTACCTTTGCTGCTCCCCCCTGACCCCTCTTCTTCCTAGCTCTGTCATTCAGCATTCTTTGAATGTCCCCCTCTTTCCACGTAAGATCGTGATTGGTGCAGACCTTCTTATCCTCAATTCTATCATCGCCAGCCTATCTTGACAGCCCTCAAACTCCACTACCGCTACTCCATCCTGTCTTTTCCCCTCAAGCCTCAGTTTAACCACCTTCCCTGAGACTGCCTTATGCTTTGTAGCAGCGCTTGTACTCCTTCCCGTTTTCCCCACTCCTCACCCTTGAGCCCTTTATCACGATATTATTCTTTCTATCATCTCTTTCTCTCCTCTCCATGCTTAACTCCATTGCTCTTATCATTTCCCTCGCTGCTGCCTCTTCCTGCTTGTTCCTACATTCCCCCACCATCTCTTCTATCATGTTCTCAACCTTCTCCCAGATATTTTTCTGCTCTCCCTCCAGCCTTACACCATCTTCCAACCTGGCCTCTACTTCCCAGATTCTTTTGTCTGCACTTTGCATCCAAACCCTGATATCCATTTTTAACTGTTTCATCTCATGTTCTTTTTCCTTCCTTGCCGACACTGACACTATCTCTAATCCTTCTACTTTCTCCGTCAGCTCTTTCATCTCGTTTTCCATTACTCTTTCCCAATCCGTCCATCATCCCTCAAAGCTCTTATTTTATGCCTCAGACCCCTGAATTCTGATATTAAAATACCCATGGTATCACTGTTAAAATGCCTTTCAATTCACTTGCGCTGGATATTGCGTCACTAGCCCACTCACTACCCCCGCTTGCCCTGCTCATCTTTTTTCCTTTCCATCGCGCACCTCTGGACAAGGAGCTACGTAGTGTGTAATATTATGGATTAGTGTCAGAACTTATTGAAATAGAGTACGATCACGAATTTGTGTATCATAGTTGCTCTAATTATTATTATTATTTTCATTAAGCGTCGAGAATTGAACTCGGGTTATATCACCCGGTGTGTTATTATCAGACACGGGCTAAGTAAAGTGTCTGATGAAGTCAAGATGTTAATAATTTGAAAATTCACAAACAAGTATCGAAATATGTTGCGCAGGTATTATGGCAGGCAGACAATTAAGTTATCAGTGTGATATGAAGTTCGTCTCGTTATGATTTTGTCATTACACAGCAGTAGAATTTGTTGGAGGTAACTAATTGCGTCACCTCTGGATGCTTTTTCAGAGCTAACAACTGTTACTCCATAAGGTTTTAGTCACAACTTTCTTGATGGTCGAGGAAATTCCTTACTCTGCGACAGGTGTTCAATAAAACCGCCGTTTGAGCCGCTGCGAATACCTTAATAACTCCTAGACGTTCGAGATGTTCAGTGAATTTGGCGTGTACATCACCTGTGGCCGATATCACGATAGCATGAATGGACGCATGTTTCACATTGCTCCATATCGTCTTTACTTCATGCCTAAGCTCACCATTCTAATGGATCTTGGTCGTATAGGATGCCTGCAGATTTCGGTTAAGTGGACAAGCAATGTCGATGATGTAATCTTCGTTCTCCAAAACACGAACTGGAATGTATCTGCAGAAAGGCATCCATTCCGTTAAGAGTCCTAGGCTTGGGGCAAGTTGTTGATGTATGATGCCTGCTACATCATTATGTCTGTGCATGTACTCTCTCTGAGCCATTACGCGACAGACATCAATAATGTGCTCAATGGATCCGTTATCTCCACACAATTGGCACCTTTCAACCACGTCTTGATGTAGTACATGCTTGCAATAGTTTCTGATGCCAACAACCCTGTCCTTAATCGCTATCACGAAACCTTCCGTCTCCGGAAATAGGACGCCCTTATTCAGCAAAATATTAGATGCCTCTTCATCCACTTCATAATAATCTAAAATTTTGGGGTGCTTGCCGTGGATATCTTTTTGTCCCCACTGCGTTTCTGATTCCTCTCTGGTTTCTGCCCTGATAATCAAGGCTTTCGTTGAGGTCAAATTAATGGGCGTGTAATCGAGATCTTCTTCACAGATGGTATTGTAGAGCACAACATCGCGTTTGCTGATAAAATAGTCTCGCAACTGTGTAACTTGCCATACACAGAGCTGCTTGACATCTGCAACGCCCCTACCCCCTTTATGTCGTAGCAGAACAATCCTTTCAATCGCCAAATTACTGTGATGCATCCGGTGCTCAGTCATTTCAACACGAATAGTTCTGTTTATCCTATCAAGGTTGGCGTTTGACCATTTTATAAGCCCAAAAGAGTACGTGAGAACAGGAATAGAATAGGTGTTGATAGTCCTGATTTTGTTTGAAGAGTTGAGAGAACTCTTAGGAACCAATCTGAGTCTTGTAGTGAAAGCAGCCATTAGGCTCTTTTTAACTATCGTATGCTGTATACCCTTGGACTCAAGAATACCCAGATACTTATATTATGACTCACCCTTAACCATTGCCTCTATACGTTCCTCATTCTCGTTCCACCATCTTCCGGCTTCCAGTTCTCCTCGATTGAAATGCACTGTTCTGCATTTATCTAGTCCAAAGTCCATGTGGATATCATTCGAAAACTGTTTAGTGACATTCATCACTTGATGCAGTTTTTGGTTTGAACTATCGTACAACTTAAGGTCATCTATGTACAGAAGATGGATCAACATATGACTATCCTCATCACCATGTATTCTGAATCGATGAGACATGCTATTTAGTGTTTGGCTCAATGGATTCATCGCTAAACAGAACCATGATGCACTAAAGGAGTCCCCTTGAAAGATACCCGTCCTAATGCGAATTTGTCTAGTTGTCCTTGGTAGTCCATGATCAAAGTACTTGATTTTTTTTCCCTATGCATCATCGCACGACCTAGGAGGTCCATAATAAACGGGCAGATCTTGTAAATTTTCAAAACCTCAAGCAAATAGTCAAGTGGTATCAAAGGGAACGCTTGCTTGTAGTCAATGTAAGCCATGTGCTAGTTTCTCTGATCTTTCCAAGCTTGCATCATGGCCACATCGTCAATAGTTACTAGATCCTTGCTGCCCCGCGAGTTTTCGCAACATCTTTTTTGTTCTCCGGTAAGGATGTTATTCTCATCACAGTCCTGGTAAACCTTATCTGCGATGACCGCTGAGAGGCACTTATGAATCGTTGGGAGGCAGGCGATTGGTCGGAATTCAGATGGATTCCGAGCGTTCGGTTTTTCAGGCAACATACACGTTGTTCCTTTGAGTATGAAGTTCAGCATTAGATCAGGATGTTCAATGATCTTCTGGAAACTCTTCGCCAACGCAGTGTGCACACTTGTAAGGTACTTGTACCAAAAGTTGTACACCATGTCTGGACCTTGAGCTTCCCAATTACTGGATCTTTTCAAAACCGCCGCAACGTCCGAGTCTGTGATGATGGAAGGCTCCATTACAGGAATCCCGCCTGCCCTTTCCTTCTCAAGCTGGGTCTTTTTGTCCGTTGTTTTATCACCAGCGACGGACTAAATCAAGTACTTGATGTAGTCAAGATGTCAAAAAACAAAAGATTTAAGTTATTGGTGTGATATGAAGTTCGTATTGTAATGATGTTGTCACTACAGAGCAGCAGAGTTTATTGAAGGCAACTTAGGTCACCTCTGGATGTTTTTTTGGAGCTACTAACTTTTATTATTAATATCATTATTATCCTTGTTATGACAACTAAGCCAAGTTCTTTTCGAGGTAAGTGTAACTCGTTTGCTTGAAGCTTCGTTGTACTTCTATTCAATAAGGAATCAATATCGAAATATTCGAAAGTGGAATAAACACAGAAAATTTTGAGCAAGAGATGTGAAAGGAGAGTAGGCGGGAGTAGGTATTAGATCAGTCTTTGAATTTTTCGCATGTTTTTTGCGGAAAAAAAAACCTGACACCATTTTTCAACTCAATTTTTATTCCAAAACCTTTTCTTGTGACGTGGATATTTCAGTGCTCAGAGGCTTTAATTGAACTTTCAAGCAAAATAAATATACACGAGGTGACTTCGGCAACATAAGGGGTAAGACCTGGTAAAAACAGAACACAGCAAAAGTGAGTCCAGCCTGTTTCTGCTCTCAAATCTTACCCTCTTTCTGCGCAACATCACTTTGACGCGGGTCACTGACCGATCTCTTTAGCAGACACCTCATGCGAGAATTTCGCGAAGCCATTGAAATATTCCACGAGGTAATATCTTTACATAGGTCAATTAGTATCCAAAATCGTTTCCTTTAGGCTTCACTCTTTTTATTTATACATTTGCTCTCCGAACATCCCTATCCATGCATGCATCTTTCTTTTGCTTCTTTCACATCCATGCGTATTTCTATACAAGCTCTTGTGTTTTCACAGCTCTTGACATTTACCCTCTTCAGGATATGATTCAGACATTCTATCCATTCCTTCCTTGGTCTGCTTCTGGTTACGCTACCATTCACGATACCTAGACATACTTGCTTTGTTAATCGTTCTTCATCCATTCTCTGAACATGACTTATCTATCTCAGCATATTTCTTGCTCTCTTCTCAAACAGCGTTCCTTCTACACCACATTATTTCAAAACCCACTCTTTGCCCGCTTTGTGCATCAGCGTTTTACCGCACATTTTACGTAGAAATTGCATACCGATCACGTTGAGTTTACTCTTGTACTCTTCTATAGCTTGAAGAAATGAGGATGTGAGAATGTTGAATCCTTCATGAAATGTCAAACAAATCGCTCAGTAGTCCATTTACTTGCACACTTGCAACAGTACCATTATATATTGCTCGTAGCGCATTCATAAGCGACCGAGTCGCTCCATATTCTTTTAGGACCTCCCAAAGTTTAGATCAGTTTACCTTGTCGAAAGCTTTTTCTTGATGAACAAATGCACAGAAAACTTTTTTAGTGGCTAGCGCTGAATAGTTGCTCGCGTTGCGCTGCCTTCGGATCGGTGGGCCTACACGTCTTGCCGTCTCCACTGCCGCTCCATCGGAAACGTGCAGGAAAGGCTTCGTAAAAGGGAGCCCGTCAATGTTTTGCTTTGTACCTTTAGGCCATAATACCCTGCGGGGTAAGTGTAAGTCGTAAAGAGTCATGATTGGTTGAGTCGAATACACGGGAGGACCAGTCTCCCGCGAACATGCCAACAGCACTTAGTATTCCCAGACGGTTACACATCGAAGTACTAAACGCGCAAAACGCTGCTTAACTTCAGTGATAAGGCGGGAACTGGTTTTCTGAGTGTGGCATGAGCATTCTATTCAAAAAACAAAAATCTCGGAAGAAAGGAAATCCGTTAGTATCCCCGGTGGAAGGAGAATCTCGTCCTCTCTGAACTAGGTACATCCGCATTGGCATAAACCGCAACCAATCTCAAATGATCAGACCTGATCCTCATCCCATGGAGAGAGTCTTGAAGTAGGTTGGAATGTCGCATCCAGTGCTTTGACATCGAGGGCCCTAAAAGGGATTATGGGAGCGATTTCTCCCTCAATAGGATTGCTGTCGTGTTTAAGGGTTCCCCTCCTAGGCGAATGATTTATTTGAAGAGGATGGGGAGTATTGACCTGCAGTGTCGTGCTTGTCTTCGTAGGCGTCGGAGGAAATCACGCCAATGTCCGTCGTTGAATGAAGTCGAAGCAAGGTCGAAAACAGGAAATACGAAACAAAAATGCATAAACCCTCCGATTTGCAAAATCAGCCTAATAAATGCCCGCGGAGAATCGTGCCACGTGCCGCAACGGATTTTAAACGGAATTATCTAAAGAAACTAAATTATGTCCAGAAATATAATTCTAACATGTTGTCGTGAAAAAATAAAAAAAGACTTTTCTTGTAATAGTAGCTGATTGGTTCATATATTGGAAAAATATTGATGGCTCCCAGTTCCATCAAGCATGTGAGATTGAGATACGACTTCAGATAATAAAAAAATTTTATTTTGAACTTACATTTCTAAAATGCAGTCAGTTATGTTAAACGATGTGGTTTACATGTCGTTTTTCATATATTCAACTTTATACACATCGTTGATCAGACGGTCGTTACATACTGGAATGCTTTTGATTTCGAAACCTGTTAATACGGTAACCTCGCTGCTGAACATGTTGACTTTAACTCGTTTTTTGCGGTGATTGATATTTATATGTATCCCCAAAAGAGTATTGAAACTCTCTACTATTCCAAAGACGTCACCATCGCTTGTTGATAATACAATTTGCTCTTCGATTGGCACAGGTCGAAGCAGACCCGCTCTTCTAATTTTGATTTTCTTCTCGGGAGGAAACGTGTATCTTCGCATTTCAAATATCCAGCGCTTATTCATTAATGAGATGAGCTGCAGAAAGCTCAATTGTTCAACCCCACATCCTTGCCCATCAGGAGAAGGCAGCCTTTTAGAAGGATCAGTGGTGCTAGCAGAAAAAGAAGCAGTTGAAGGAGAAGACCGCGACCTGGGGTAACGAGGAGGTTTAGCTTGTTCGATTTCACGTCCTAAGCCATCAGGAGAAGAGAGCCTTTCAGAATGATCAATGGATCTGGCAGAAGGAGAAGCACTCAACGGAGGAGACCTGCGATAGAAATGACAGGGAGGTTCAGAAGGACGGAGAGAACTCTCTGAAGAATGCTTAATTCCGGAAGGTAAAGGAAGAAATGATTGTCCGCTACGAGGAACACCAGGAATAGGGGTGCCATTAGGTAGACACTCAAATTGCACAGTTGACTCTGCAAGAATAAAGACATGATTAGTAGTATATAATGTAACAAGGGAGGTGAGTTACAGTGTTCACTACTACACATAAGCCCATAAATCAAGAAAGGACTCCAAACTACCCGCTCTCTTCTTCATCAGAGACAAATGCATGGCCCAAGGAGAAGAGAGAAAAATTGGGAAAAATCATCTGAGCCAAAACTCTCATTCTTCTCTTCTCTTTTACATGTCCGTTATTTAAACGATTAACTCGTTCCGAAACATTGACCAAACTCGAGTTTTCTAATCAACCCTCTGAGCAGTCACTCCAGGTGAGAATCATTAGAAAGTCTCGTTCAAGGATCTTTGCCTGTTCTATGAATTTTGATCTTTGTTCATCGGAATTTGAGGCACATATAATCAGCGTGATTTAATTTGGTAATTAATATTACATGAGTTTAAAAAACAAAAGTATGCATGTGTTTGTGTACAAAAATTTTATATTAGGGACAACGACATCTGCAATATTAAAAAATTTAGTATGCAGATGTCCTGACAAAGCTTATGTATCATATAGTCTTATATATTATATTATTACATTGGTTTGCTTACTTGTAAAACACAAAAAGATTGCAAAAGTATGGAATAGAGAATAAAAGATCCTCATTTTTTTTCAAGTTGAGATGAAACTGGGTCAAACATCAATAATGAATCCGATCAACAGCGTGACTAATGTTCACTCTGAATATTTATTCTAGGCGATGATATATACTCTTCTTGCTATCGCGTGAGTTATATAAGACGCAACCTTAGTTTTGATTCTTCTGAATGTAAAGCGTAATTTCTATTCATATCACCTTCATTTTTTATCTTCATCATAAAATATGATGAAATTCCATTTAATGAGAGCTCCAGAGCAAAATTAGCAATTCAATCGAAATTAAATTAGTTGGGCAAACCGAACCTTTTTCTGAATCACAAAAAAAGCTCTTGTGTAATCCCTCTGAGTAGAGTGAGGTCAAATTTGTCGAAATTCATTTTAAACATTTTCCAAAATTATTCGAGGAATTAGGATTTGACATGTTTTGAATAGGGTTTTCCTCTTATCTAGGAGAGAGCATTTCCCTACAGTCAGCTGATAATAAGCAAAAGGTGGACACGGAGACCGAGAGAATAGAATGAAAACCCAATTCATCGAATGATGAGTCATCAGATTAGCTATCAAAAGGAATAGATATTTTTGCACCTATCAAAACATTATTTGTAAAAGCTTGTCTCTATTAGCTATTGCGTTAAGACTTATCTTAACAGACAAGTATTTGTTTTTAATAAAAAACTAATCGATATTAAGGCATGGATTCAGGGGAAAAAGCAAAATGAGTTTGACGAATGAGGCATATTTGGCTTAAAATAGTTTATTAAAGATCACATAGAAAGGAGATCACACTATCCGCGAAGCACAAATTTGACCAAATCAGCACAGGCTGGATACACTTAATTCTTTATCAGCACAAAGCTGACGTTCGTTCGACTCGATAACAATTTAGTTCGATGTAGATTGACACAAGACGCGAGAAAATCCGACATGTTGGGCAAAAGACTCAAGGAAATCTGAGGAAAACGAAGCCGGAAGCATCAAGCAGTTACGTCACAATGACTCAGTGAAATAGGACTAAATAACTCAAGTTCAACTTTTAATTTGAAATCAAACGTATTTGCAAACATACTGCCCGCCTCGTTCTCCTGTTGAACGAAAAACTAATGCCTATTAAGTTATTATAGCGAATATACATCCAAAAAAATTTACTTTTATACATCCTTTTTAGTGCAGTCTTGAATTTTCTTTTCTTACAAGTCTCTGCCTGACCGGCACTTTATAACTTTCCCCAATCGCCACAAGGACGGGGTTTCATCTGAATTTCTTATCAAAACTATGTCACCTTGTTTCACAATAGATTTAGTTTTTGTCCATTTTTATCTTTTTTAAAGGCCTTCTAAATATTCAACGGACCATCTTTTCCAGAATAATCCTGTAACTCTCTGTGATAATTGCCATCTCGTTAAGCGATGTTCTTTCAAATCAAGAACAGAAGGTTCTGGAGGGATCAAAATTGTGGATCCAGTTAAAAAATGCCCAGGGGACAAGTATGACCAATCCTCACTATCCCTCATACAAGCATAAATTGGTCTAGAATTTAAGCAAGCTTCTATCTTACAAAAAAGAGTCATCAACTCTTCGAAAGGTAATGTATAATTTTTTATTTACCTACGTAAATGATGCTTTACGCTTTTTACTCCAGCTTCCCATAAGCCTCCAAAATAAGGAGCTGACGGGGGTATAAAATGCCAAGTAAGTCCGTTCTGAGCCAATTCTGTTAATAACTCTCTATCTTTTCCTAGCGCCTTGAATTTTTCCCGTAACTCGTTATCAGCTCCAACAGAATTTGTGCCATTATCACTGTAAATATCAGCGACCAATATATTGGACCAGCATAGTCTAATCCTACATGCTGAAAAGGTTTGGCAGGCGTGACCCTTGCAGCTGAAAGGTTCCCCATTAATTGGGTTGAAATTGCAGCTCTTTCTCTTGTACAAACTACACATTTATGGATTATTTGTTTCACCAGATCTCTTGCTCGTAAAATCCAGAAATTCTGCCTCAATAGAAATAATGTAAGCTGTGACCCTCCATGCAAACTACGTGAGTGAGTTTGTAAGACAATGAGTTTAGTAAGCTCGTTACAGGGAAGAATAATGTGATGTTTAGCATCCCAATGAATGGGAGCGTTTTCCAATCTTCCTCCAACTCGAACGAGGCCCTCTTCATCGATAAAAGGATTGAGATTTTTTAACTGGCTCAAGTGACTGATCGGCCTTGATAATTTTGAAGCTTTTATTTCGTCAGAAAATGATTGCATTTGTAAATATTTTACCCATAATAATCTCGCTCTATCTAAGGTTACAGTCTCCTTGATTTTAACTATGTGAGTGGAAACGCGGAACCCTAGTTCCTCATCAGAATGGGTAGCGTTCCGTTGAGCTGGCCAAAAAACTGAATTTCTGCTTAACCACGATGGACCTTTCCACCATAAACCCTCATTAATTAACTCTGAAGGGCTCGTCCCTCTAAAAGCTAGATCTGCTGAATTTTCTTTTGTTGGTACATGACGCCAACGAGCATTTGGAATCAACCCATGTATCTCAGCCACCCTATTCGCATTTTGAAGGATGTTGGCTAATCCAGGCTAGAATAATAGTGGAATCGGTCCATGCGTGCATAGGAACTGATTCAAGGTGTAGGTCCTTACTGACTTTTAATAAGAGGCGAGCTAAATGAACTGCTCCACAAAGCTCTAGTCTAGGGATACACACTTTCTGAATTGGATCGACCTTCGTTTTTGAAGTCATCAAAGTGACAGCTGGTTCCGCATCTTCTAAATAAACCTTGAGGTAAACTACAGCTCCGTACGCACGATTAAATGCATCGGAAAAGCCATGCAACTCACAAATCATTTCGTTCCGAACACATCCTGCCCACCGTGGAATTCTCAGTTCTTGCAAATAATGCAGTTCCTCGTAATAATTTAACAACGCTGGCCTTGAATCTTCTGGAAATTCGTCATCCCAATCTAATATTCTCAACCACAATTCCTGCAGAAAAATTTTTGCGGTTATAGCGATTGGAGAAACCCACCCTAATGGATCATATAAACGGGAAATCACCGATAAAACAATTCTTTTTGAGTATTTATCGGAGGATTGAGTATTTATTGGGAATTGAGAAGAATCTTTCTCAGAATTCCACAGCGAGCCCAAAGCAGCTCTGTTTTCACTGCTATCATGATAAAGACTTATACCCTTTTCTCCTCTAGAGTTTCGATCATCTGGAATCAAGGCAGCTTCGTTTGATGACCACTCACTTAAAGTAAAACCACCCGATCTCAATAGATTTATGATTTCAGCTCGTAGATTTAGTGCTGACGGTATATCATCAGCTCCAAACTATCCGTCATCGACGTAGAAATCATTCAATAAGATCTCCTTCGCGGCCAAATATTTATATCCTTCATCTACTGCCAATTGTTTAAGCACTCTATTTGCTGACCAGGGAGCAGAGGATGTTCTGGTTTGCTTCGATAAACAATTCGTTGATAATCTAGATCACCTGGATCTACTAATTGACGGAACATCTTTACTATGTCCGTCACTAAGACAAATCGACAAAATAGAGGTGAGGTCGGCTTGTAACTTAGGTCAAAATGAAATTAATTTAAGTGAACTTTCAGGATCATTTTTCTTCATATGGTTCAGATCCTCATATTCCTTTAGAAATGATAAGTAACGCTGTTCTAATACTGGATCTCTGGCAAATCGAGCTTCTGTGCTATTCCAAACCGAGCTAGCCACATAAAAGGTTTTTCCCAATCTTGAGGTCCATTTTCTTTAGATGGTAAGCGGACCTACCCTGCTCATTACGATAATGCGAGTCAACAAAAATTTTTTCACAAAATTCTTCTGATTCAGTAAGCATTGGTTTGTTCCCAATCTCCTCTATTTCCCAGAATTTCTTTAAATCTGATTGTAAATCTTTCAAATTATCTAAAATTGTACAATGATGAACCTGAACAATATTTCTATTTGACTCACTAATGTTTGAGAGACCAGTAATGATCCATCCAAATATAGTATTTTGCGCAATTGGCGCTTGTGGAGGGCCCTTTAATAAACCTGAAAGTAAAACTTGACCATAATAATCTGCACCTATTAAAAGGTCTGCTTTTTGATTGTCGAAGGGCTGAAGATCAGCAAACTCGATATCCTGTAAATGTTCCCAATTCATCCCGAAGTATTGTTTTGGAACAATGTTGTTAGGTAGTTTCTGTAAAACAAGGGCATTCACGAAAATCGAGAGTTCCTTATTTTTCTCAGAAGAAATTGAGAGTTTTACTCGAGACTTAGCCACGCCAAGTAAGACATCACCCATTCCACCTACTTTAATTGTAAAAGCTCGTCTTTTTGCATGCAACAATTGTGCCCATTTTCTGCACGTGCAGTAACGCGAGCAGTTGCCATAAAAACAAACAACCACTGATCCAGACGTGGAAAAATTTTTTAGGTTCTGCAAAAGATAAATTTTTCATGTGATTTGATCCGCTCAATCCAAATCTGCAGTCCGTTAATTCGTATCTGTTCGGGATTTTGCTAAAATCGAGAAAAATCGACAAAAAGTGATGGGAAATGCAAAAAATCGGTAAAAACGCGTTAAATCGGTGATGAACATGGAGAGCGATTTCATCAAGATATAAGTTTAATGGAGTGTCGATACCAAGTAAGATGGAATGTTACAATGATGGAACATTTTTGCTGAACGCTGAAGAGAGACATTATGACAAATAGCAAAAAGAGAAAAAGAAAACCGTTGCATAGGTCATTTGAAGAAAAAAGAATTCGTTACGAGACAAAAGGAGTGAAGGCAGCAGCAGGTACTAAACTAGCGGAAGAAAATGAAAATAAGTGAAAAAATGTGAGCGGAAGCAACTTCGTTTTGTACACAAGGAAGATACCACATTGTAAAAATTCTTAAATGACACTTTTAAAATTTTTTTGCTATATCTTCCACCATTTTTAAGAATTTTCGTTTACGATTTTCAAACAATCTTTTTTATCGACAATGCAGAGAATTTATAGATTGGAGTTAAGCAAGTTGTAATTAGCAGAAAAGATGTTCGGTTAAGGTCAGAATAACTTTTGCTACTATTGCCCATACTCATCCAAAAGGTTTTTCGCTATTTCCATCTTTGCCCTACCATTTTTCCCAATTTGAGCAGAATTTTGAGGGTATAGTGACTAACGAACTGCAAATTTGGATTCTGTGGATCAAACTACAAAAAAATGTATTTATTACAAGTCAGAATAAATTTTTATGATACTTTTTTACATCGATTTAACGCGTTTCTACAGATTTTTTTAATTTCTCATCACTTTTTGTCGATTTTACTCGATTTGAGCAAAATTTTGAGTAGATATGAATTGACGGACTGCAGATTTAGATTCAGCGGATCAAATTACATAAAAAATCTATTTGATACAAGTCAAAATAAATTTTTATGTAAATTTATTACACCGATTTAACGCGTTTTTACCGATTTTTTTGCATTTTTCATCACTTTTTGTCGATTTTTCTCGATTTCAGCAAAATTCCGATCAGATACGAACTAACAAACTGCAGATTTGGATTCAGCGGATCAAATCACAAAAAAAATTTATCTTTTGCAGAACCGAAAAAATTTGTCCTCGTCTGGATCAGTGGTCGTTTGCAATTTAGATCAATTTCCCACCATTTTTCTCGATTTGAACGAAATTTTGGAGGTATATTGGACTTGCGTTTGAAACAATTGAAGCAAAGATGATTTCCACGAGCATGATCTCTTCTTTGAGAAACATTTATTTTTTTTTAGTTGTGAGCAATGGTAAACAGCATGATTCTCTGAGCATAAAATGCAAAAAGCGGTTTGAGCTGTAGTAGCGTTTGATTGTACTGAGTTAGAACGAGATTTATTATTTCACATTCCTGGTTGAGAGCTATTATTCGATTTTGTGCTATTTTTTGAAAAATAATCTTTTGTCATTTGTATAGATTCTAACATTCGAATGCGCATTGCTAAATATTTCTTAAAATCACATTAGGTAGGATAATCGATTTTATCACCTAAAAATCTTTCCCATTTATTAACTGAAGCCTTATTTATTTACAGCTAAATAAACAATGATGTCATCCCATTGTTTGACAGGGCATTACAGATTTTCCAATCCTTGTATAGTTTTATGCAAAGTATCTCTTAGTAATTTCAAATCTTTCGCAGTTCCATTAGTCATAAAAGGAAGCGATACAAAAGAATGCAAATATGCGTAAATAATTGCACGCTTATTTTCAAAACGTTTTTTAATTATCTCTCATGCCGCGTCACAATTTGCATCTGTGATTGCAGTATTTTTTAATAATTGGAAGGCATCCTCCATCAGGCATGTTGTCAAATAGAACAGCTTTTGAGCTTTGGAAATATCTGCACGGTTATGTACAGCAGCTGTGTACAAATCACGGAAACTTTCCCACTCTAAGTAATTCCCAGAGAATTTCGGTAATGTAAACTGAGGCATTTTGAGCGATCTGTTTATTTCGAATGCACCCCCAATATAAGAATCGCGAACAATAGTTGACTCTAACGAGATATTGGCTTTCAAACGAGCATTAATTCCATTAAAATAATCAAAAGTTTCGAAAAATTGACTTTCAGCGCTTACAAATTCATTAGATTTGAAGTAAGATATCGAAGACTTATCTTTTTCGGCGACAGCTACTTCTAGTTGAAGATCCTTTTCTTTAATAAGCTTCTTCCAAGTATCCAGCAAAATTAAGGATCGCCCTTCCAAAATTTGTTGAAACTAGAACGAATCCTTGTTAGGGTCCTAATTAGGGACGTTTGCTCGATTATAAGCTGATCCATTGTAGAGTTCTCATCAGCAGTAGGCTAAAATTTGTGGGCTACGTCACACGCATACGAACTTCTCAGCTGCTTGCGAATTTGGAAAGATAGTGGTGCGAGAGTGAGAGATTGGACAATGTCAAAAGGAGGATGAAAGGTGAATGATGAGTCATATACTCGTACTTCCAATTTCACTAATACATATTGTCACTGCTCACACACAAATGAGCAACATAATTTGTTCTCTCACGTAAAAGATACTATCTCAACAACTTTTATTTTATCGCACTCACAAGCAGAACTCACTGAAAAATACGTGACTGTTTTTCAGAGCACTTAGCTATGTCTATCTCACAGTTTTTTGAACTTTTAATTGTATAGTTTAAAATGGCGTCAGCACGTGGCATACTCAAATTTAAATTTTTTTAGTTATTGTTTTTCAAGCAACAATTGCCTAACCCACCTGCCTGAATCCGGCTCGAAGGACCATGTTTGTTTTAATAAAAAAACTGATTAATATTAAGGCATGGATTCAGGGCAAAGAGCAAAATGAATTTGACGAATGAGGTATTTTAGACTTAAAATAGTTTATTAGAGATCACATAGAAAGCACATCAGCACAGGCTGGATAACCTTAATTCTTCATCAGCACGAAGCTGGCGTTCGTTCGACTCGATAATAATTTAGTTCGATGTAGATCGACACGAGACGCGAGGAAATCCGACATGTTGGCCAAGGCTCAAGGAAATCTGAGGAAAACGAAGCCGGAAGCATCAAGCAGTTACGTCACAATGACTCAGTGAATCAGGACTAAATAAGTCAAGTTTAACTTTTAATTTGAAATCGAACGTATTTGCAAACAGCAAGAAAGAATCAATCGATAGGAAAATACTTCTTCAACATCTTTCTGGTTCAGTTAAGATTAATGCAGATCTTTTGTATTCTTGAATAACACAGCTCCACAAAAAAAATCTGAAAAAAGCTTCCCGGAACCAGACCATGCTGATCTTATGTTTTTGAGGTCGCTGATTCTGAATTGAGGTCTGTTTCACTCCATCACGTCAGGATTTTTAATGACCTCAAAAAATACACCCCAAAAACCACGCTTACCGAACTACAAGTAGGCTTGACCTCCTGACCTTGGTAAAATCGAGTTAAATTGCCTGAATTCCCTGAAATAATTGATTTCCATACAAGGAGGTGGTTAACACAACCATCCCAAATCCCCTTACCTCCTAGAAACTACCCTTACCATACCACAAGTAGGCTCACCCTCCTGAACTTGGGAAGAGCAAGTTAAATTGCTTATTTTTCTTGAGATAATTGATGTCCATAC
>WSXT02177863.1:0-15233 GCA_011762715.2 Neuroterus valhalla | reverse complement strand
ATCAAAACTCAACTGACATTTTTTCCCTCTAGTTCTTTTTCTTTCCTTTCAGTGCTCTTGGCGTTTTCCAATCACCAGCCAACACGAGTTTTTTCCGTACACTAATAACAGAAATCTCCAACATTCAATCATTCTATGGTATTTTCTCGATTTTAATTGAATTTCAAAGTATATCGGAAATTTCATTAGCCAACAGTGGAGAATGTGAGGACTCATTCTAATTTTAGAATGAACTGAAAAGAGCAATAAGAACACGAACTTTGGAAGAAGAGGCAGAAATGCAAGTCGAAATAACCTCTTATCCGGAACGGTAAACTCGAATTCAATTATTCTGCAGAAAAACACTTCGACTTGATACTGCGTATCGACCCATCAGTCTTGGAAAAAATACGAGAGACGAGGAGAGAGAAATTCTTTCAGGATTAAGCTTGTTGTTGCTTGGTCACGTCGAAGGGGACATTAGAGAAGCGAGATGGCCGAGGGTCGACTCAAGAACATCTCCAGAGGATTTTAAATTAATTTGGCTCGCGTACCCCCTATATTACCTCCTTCAAATTCTCCTTTTTTCTACTCGCTATCAGAATGGAGATTACAGTATCCTGTGCTAGTTCTAACGGCTTTGGATTATTTTTCCTCTTGGATAATAGCAGGAATTGCCTTTTGCATCACGTCACAAAAATGTGTAAATTAGTTTTTTTGCCTTCGTAAGTTTCAACCTCTTGCACGAGCCAGACTATTTCCGTCCATTTATGATCAAAATCGGATTTGAATAATTGGTGCTCCAGTGGTGCAGGAATACTACCCTGAATAGAGATTATTATTAATATTGAGAGGAAACTTTTTATTCAAATTCTATTTGGACTGACATTAATTGAAAAAACATTGATGCGAGAAACAAGTATCGAATATTTAAACATTAAATAAGGAGAGTAGAAAATAATTAGAGGAATCAAATTCTGGAAGAATGCACACACTTCTTTGTGAATTTAATTAGACTTTGTTCTCCATGGAAACAAATTCCTCCCCTTCCTCTCGCTTTTGAACTTTATATCTTTCCGTTTCTTTGCTACACTTGCTTTTACATAGTCTTTTCCGGAGCATTTCTTTCCGAAGAATCCGAATCCGAGATTAGGATATGTCCATCTCGTCAGGATCTGGAGATATTTGAGGTTATTTACTCGGAAAATGGGATTTTTTGATACATTTGAGGTAATGTACTGGGCGCGCGATTGTTTTCTGGTCTTGTTTCAAATCGTCATCTTCTAGTAATACTCTTCCCCTTCAAAATGAGCTATTAAACAGTCACCAGCGATTTCCTTACTAAGATACAGCCATTTTCAGTTTCCACATTCATCTGAATAACCGTATGAGCATTCACTTTGACTCTTTGGAGCATACCGTTTTGCACTCGGAAATTTCTCTTAGGAATTTGAACTAGGAACTCTTGATCGTCTCTGAATGAGAATTTACAGTAAGTAAATCGACATCTTTATTTCCAAGATGGCGGATTAGTATCCTCCAAAGAGTCAAAGTTAATGCTCATTAGGGTGGTCCAAAAAAATTTTTTTCGAATTTTTATGCAAAACGCCCGGAAAATTGTTCGAATCCACAAAAGAATTATTGCATTTTTTTTGTTTTGAAAAAAAAAATATTTAGATGTGCTGCAAACCCCGTGAAGTTTAACACATATTTCCCATAAGAAAAAAAGACTTTTTTGTAAATATTATTCAGAAACCTCAATATTAGATGAATCGAGTCCCAAATTCACCACTTCTCCTCACAATTGGTTACAGAATGCCCTAATCATGATTTTCGTGCGGTTTTTTTAACGCAGTTTGTTTCAAATACATGAAGTACTACTTTATACTAATAACGAAATATTTATTTATATCGTTTAAACAATTTATTATTGTTTTAATTAACTTCCTCTTAGAAAAGGGTCAAAAAGTCAAGGCAAGTTCAATTAGAGTAAAGTAATAATTAGTTCATGTTAATAAACAAATTATTTAAACAATTTATTATCATTGCTAATAATATTTTCTTTGCTTGATGATAAAAACTTGCGGTTTTTTTCTGAAATTTTGAACTTTTTGCCCGCTTTTCACTTGAAGTGAGTAATATTCAATTTATTTCAACAAAAACAATTGTTTAAACAAATAATTTATTGTTGATACCTATCTTCTCTTAGACTAGTGCAAAAAAGTTTCTGTTTTTTACTAAACAATTAAGCTCCTTATCAACTTCTCACTTGGTGAGGTAATAATTAATGCGAGTTAAAAAATATGCTTATTTGAACAACTTATTATTGTTCATGACCGTTTCCTCAAGATAAGTGCTAGAAAGTTGTGGTTTTTCCTGAAATGTTCAACTTTGCTTTACCTTTTCAGCTGTGATCAATTAATAAATAAACATGGGAGAGAATCATATTTTAAAAAGTATTGTATTGTTTGAAGTAAATTGTTTGTGTTCTTTTCCCAATGTTCAAAAAAAATCTAAATAAAACAAAAAAGCTGAATTCATTCAGCGAAATTTGAAATTCGAATTTTCCAGTTAGTTCAACTTCAAACCAAAAAGTTGAATCTTCGATCTAAAAATATAAATTTTTAATCGAAAATATGATTGTTGATATTTCAAAAAAAAGTTTTTCATTTCAAATAAAAAACAATCTTATTTCGCCAACAATTAAATCAGTTCGATCTAATTGAATCTAATTGAATTTCATTCAAATTCCATTTGGTGCAAATTTACACATTTCAGAAAAAACCAATATTTTATTGCACTGATTCAAGATAAAAAGGTTATAAACAATGATAAATTTTAAAAAAGCATGTTTGTTAATTCGAATTATTGATTACTTGACTAACTAACTAACCTGTAAATAAAAAGTGAACAAAAAGCTTGAAAGCTTAGAAAAAACCGCAACTTTTTAGCACTAATCTAAGAGGAAAAATCCATGAACAATAATAATTTGTTCAAACAATTATTTTAGTTAAATTTAATTAAAAATTAACTCACTTCGAGTGAAAAGTAGGAAAAACTTTGAAAATTTCAGGAAAAACTGCAACTATGTAGTAATAATCTAGAAGAATATAGCTATAAACATTCACAATTTGTTGAAACAATTATTTATGCTGAATGAAATTGAATAATTACCCGCTCCAAGTGAAAAGTAGACAAAAAGTTATAAATTTCAGGAAAAAAACCGCAACTTCGTAGCATTATTCTAACAGAATATTGTTTTGAATAAAAACAAATTATTCAAACAATTGTTTTTGTTAACCTCAATTGATTATCACCTCGCTCTAACCGAATCGTTGGAAACAGGTTGAAAAATTCAGAAAAAACCTTGACTTTCTAGCCCTTTTCCGAAAGGAAGTTGCTAAAACAATAATAAATTGTTTAAACAATTTGAATAAACATTTAACTATCATTATAAAGTAGCATTTCATGTATTTGAAACAAACTGCGTTGAAAAAACCGCAGGAAAATCATAATTAGCGCCAAAAACTAAAAAAACCCATTTTTTCACTCATGGGGGTTTTGGGGGACCCTATAAAACAGACTCACAGGGGTGATATTTTATTCGCATTCTGTGACCAATTGTGAAGAGAAATGGTGAATTTCGAACTCGATTCATCTAATATTGAGATTTCTGAATAAAATTTACGAAAACTTTTTTTTTTCCTTATGGGAAATACGTGTTAAACTTCACAGGGCTTGCGGCACCTCTAAATATATTTTTTTTCCAAAACAAAAAAAATGTATTTATTTTTCGGTGGATTCGAACATATTTCCGGGCGATTTCATACAAATTCGAAAAAAAATTTTGTAATGCATTTTCGGACCACCCTAATGCTCACACGGTTGTTTGGATGAATGTCGAAACGGAGATTGGCTGTATTTTTGTGACAAAAATAGCTTGTGACTGTTCAATAGCCTATTTTGAAGAGGTAGAGTAGTAATAAACGATGACGTTTTTCAACAAGACCAAAAAAATTTCGCGCTCCTAGTACATAACCTCAAAAGTAGCAATGAATTCCATTTTCGGAGTATATAACCTCAAATATCTCAAAATCCTGACGTGATGGGCAGACTCGTTTTACATGTCCCAAATATGAGCGAATAAAAGCTGAATATCGTGATACCTTTTGCAGCTTTAAGAAAAGGGTTAAGAGTGCTTTCACTTTGTAAATTACAGTCCCTTTGAGAAGCATACTATACGCCTTGTCATTTAGACCGATCCTTTGGATTCACTCTGCTCAGTTTTTTTTCATTCTTTGGACTCGCGGTAGATACAAATACTAATCAAGCTTTTTAATATTAGCCTTTAACAAGCTTGGTTTTCCTCGCGGATTAAGTCCTGGTCTCATTAGCGGCTGACCCCATTTTTTTTCTATTTTTGCAAGTTTAAACCGCAAAAATTAAAAGAATCTTATTGCAAGAATTTTTTCGCAATCTTTGTTTGAATTATCTCTGAAATCGCAGGGAACGGTTCCCTCCTCATGCGATAGACTGTCTGCTAAATCGTGATAGGGGCGTTTCGAGTAGAAACTATAGAAGTTTGGGAAAATAAGCACGTTGAACAAAGGTAAAATCTTGAAATGAAGGAATAAAAGTTCGGTTTTGGAATTCTTTCACATGAATATATTTGACTTCAAAATCAGTAGCCCCGAGAAGTGTAACCTCCCTCCTTTATTTTGAGTACGGATGTGCCATTAGATGGTCAAAAAATGCATTAGAAAATTTTTTCTTCGAATTTTTATGAAAAACGCCTGGGAATTTGTTCTAATCCACAAAAGAATAAACGCATTTTTTTCGAAAAAAAAATATTTACTGGTGGCTCCAATCCCATAAAGTTTAACACGCATTTCACATAAGAAAAAAAGACGTTTCTGTAAATTAATTTAGAACTCTCAATATTAGGTGAATCGAGTTCGAAAATCAGCATTTCTCTTCACAATTGGTCACAGAATGCGAATAAAATAATACTTTTGAAATATCACGCCCAATAGTCTGTTTAATAGGGTCCCAAAAAACACCCATAAGTAAAAAAATGGGTTTTTTGAGTTTTTGACGCTAATTACGATTCTTTGCGGGTTTTTTAAACGCAGATTGTTTCACGTATATGAAATGCTACCTGATACTGATAATTGGATGTTGGTTCAAATTGTTTTAACAACTTATTATTGTTTGTAGCAACTCTTTCTCAGAAAAGGGTTAGAAATTCAAGGTTTTTCCTGAATTTTTCAACTTCTTTTTAACGCTTCAGTTGAAAGGGGGGTAATAATCAATTAGGGTTAACAAACATGCTTGTTTGAACAATTTGTTATAAATTATGAGAATATTCTCTTAGAATAACGCTACGAAGTTGCGATTTTTTCTGAAATTTTTATCTTTTTGCCCACTTTTCACTTGAAGTAAGTAATTACTTAATTTAATTTAGCAAAAATAATTATTTGAACAAATTGGTAATGTTCATAGCTATTTTCTTCTAGAATAATACAGCATAGTCACGGTTTTTTCCTGAAATTTTTTACTTTTGATCACTTTTCAATGTTCGAAAAAAATGAATTGAAAGAAAAGCTAAATTCATTCAGTGGAATTCGAATTTTGAACTAAAATTATGGATCTTCAAAGCAAAAATTGGATTCCTAAGAAAGTAGCTCAACTTTAAACAAAATAGTTGAACTTTCGACCTGAAAATATAAATTTTTAATCAACAATATTATGGTTCACTATGGTTTTCAAAATTTGAACCACAAATGAATCAATTCAATATAATCCAATCTAATTGAAGTTCATTCAAATTCCATTCAGTGCGAAGTCAAACATTTCAGAAAAAACTACAACTTTTCAGCATTTACCCAACAGAAAATGGTTTAAAACAATAATAAATTGTTTAAATAAGCATGTTTGGTAACTCGTTTATGTCTACCTAAGTAAAGGAAGCCATTAACAACAACATGTTGTTAAAATAATCATCTTTGTTAATTTGAATAAAATATTAACTCACTTCAAATAAAAAGTTGTCAAAAAGTTGAAAATTTCAGAAAAAAACTGCAAGTTTCTATCATTAGGCAAAGAAAATATTATAAGCAATGATAATAAATTGTTTAAACTATAACTTGTTTTAAATGAAATAATTATTACTTTAACCTAATTGAAAAGTGATGAAAAGTTACAAATTTGGGGAAAAAACAGAAACTTTGTAGTATTAATATATAAGAGGATAGCGTTAAACATTTACAATTTGTTTAAACAATAATTTTTGCTAAATTAAAATTGACAATCACTTACTTTGAGTGGAAAGTGGACGAAGAATTGAAAATCCAGAAAAAACCTTGACTTGCTTACCCTTTTCGGAGAGAAAATTGCTACAAACAATTATGAATTATTTAAAAAAATTAAATAAACATCCAATTATCAGTATTAGGTAGTATTTCATGTATGTGAGACAATCTTCGTTAAAAAAAACCGCAAAAAAATCGTAATCAGCGCCAAAAACTCGAAAAATCCATTTTTTCACTTATGGGGTTTTTTGGGACCCTATAAAACAGACTTATGGGGGTGATATTCGAAAAGTAGCATTTCATTCGCATTTTGTGACTAATTGGGAAGAGAAATGGTTAATTAGGAACTCGATTCACCTAATATTGAGAATTCTGAATAAAATTTATTTCTCTGTACATTCAAACAAATTTCCGTGCACTTTTGCATAAAAATTTAAGAAAAAAAATTTTGGACCACCCTAATGTGCAACGGCCATATTAGAACTTTTATTAGGAGGTAGCATGTCTTGTGAGGGTTATTAATAATTTTATCGACGCTATTTAAACATCAGAGTTAAGTGTATAAGAATGTTAGGCTATGAATATTCAAGTTTTTCATATTTGCAAAATCGCAAGTGACGGGTAGCATTCTTAAAGGAAACAAGCTAGATGTTTTCAAAAATGAGATTTTTTCAACATTTTGGAAATTTTCGGAAATCGACGCCTGCAAATATTTTCTGATCTTCTATCTCATAATTGGAAATTGAATCTGATTTTATCATTTTGAAAATTCTAATCAGATAAAGCAGAAGATTCTGAAAAATTCGCAAGCCGAAACTCTACCGAACCAATCCAATTAGCCATTCAGATCCTCGAAAGAATTTTAACGTTATTCAGACTAGATGTAAAAATAATAAAATTGATAAATTAAATACGAGTTTCTGTGTTGGAAGGACTACCTTTGAACTCTGATAGAACTTCTTCCAGGCAAACTTTTCACGCTTTATTCTACATTTGCGGTTTCTCAAAAACAAGTTTTTTACGTGCAATAAACATTGGAATTTCAATCACCGTTCAAAGTTAAAGAATCGTATGCCTCGAGCCAAAAGAAACTTTTTTTCAATATCCTCGGAACCAAATAAGATCTTCTCATAAAATTTGTCTGGCATTCTTCCAGCAACTCAATAGTTAGAAATACAATTCCAAAGGTTGAAAAAATTTATTCTTTAAGCAGAAAAAATCTTTTTCTTGTATTTTCTCGGAATCCAAGAATATTCTTTCATCAAACTATGGGAGTAAGTTTTTTCCTGAATTGAACTTTTGTATTTTCAAAACCCTTTCTTCAAAGATGGGATATCATGTGTCAGAGCTAGATTTGAGGTCAGCGGTTATAGTTTTTGAAGTTTTTTGGACACACGACTGACATCATAAACGTTTTGCTCATGGAACTCCAAGAATCAACAATTGAAGTCAACTTATCTTCAGATATTGTTTGGGTCTTTCTGAAAGAGAAAAAACATCTCCCAAACAAAGTTATCTGGAAAGCTCTCAACTTTTTGGGCAATACTATTCGACCCCAAAAAGAAGGATCAACCCCAAAGACTAGCTCTTCATTCGTTGACTTCTGGCTTCTTAGAAAATTTAGAAGGAAATTCTGGAAAAATAAAAAAAGTCTCTGCTCCTTTTTTCCCGTGTTATCTTCCTCCCCTCATTTTTACACTCATTTCCTCATCGACTTAATATTTCCATACAAGTAGGTACAATGTTAGTGTAGTTAAAAGAAGATTCCAATTTTCTCCAAGCGATGAGGAAAAATGGAATTTGGAAATGCTTTTACCTCGAGAGGAGAAGAAAAGTTGGAAAAGAGCGTTCAAATTTAGTCGGAAACTGATATGACTTTTAATAGAAGCAATGTATTCCATATATATGAGCGAACAAGATCACTATCTGATGTGAACCGTTTTTATAACCTGTTTTATCATAAATTATTCGATTAAATCCAGCTCGTTTAGAAAATATAAATTTCAAAAATTTCATTTTCAGGTTATGTTAAATGCTTATAAAAATCATAATTCATGTTCCTGAAAATCAAATCTATATTGTTACTGGTTAAAACTTAAGAGTAAGTCAATATATGTGTAAACAGGAAGATTCATGTGCTTATCTTCATAACAGACTGCCTAGGACGTAAGATAATATAAAGAAATAAAAACCATGCGTGAGTTCGTAGTACAATCAATCTGTAAAATTTTGTGAAAAAAAAATACCATAAAACATTTTCTTGCGGAAAAAATTTTCTTGTTCGTCTGAAAAAACCTACAAATTTATACAAAAACTTTCCTTGTCCGATTATTATGAATCGTTATAAGGAATTGATATTTATTATTATTAATTTGTATACCAAACGAGCTATACAAAAATGTGCTGATAATAATTGTTGAGCGTGCAACTTTTTTTGGTACTTTAGGGCCATCTATTATTTGCACTTTTCATCACAGCTTATCGACCCAACGAGAAAAGTTGTGGAAAACATTTCCCCAAAAACAGTTTCTGTTCTTATCAATTTTCCCAAAAACCTACCATTTCCGAGATATATCAAATCCAAAAACTTTTTGAGTTTTCTCAAAGACCCGCCTCTGAATGATCCTGCATTTCCAGGTAAGGCTTTTTGAATGCTCTTCTAGCGATTTCCACAAAAGAAAAAGTGTTATGGTATTTTTTTCCGAAAACGGCTTTTTTTGAGACAGATTGACTGTACTATCGTGTTGAATGCAAAGTTTATAGAACCGGAAAGTGATGCAGTCAATTCATGACACGCACCGTGATTCTTTGGCACATTTATTTATCGAAAGATTAAATTGCACCCGGCATCGTATGTCGGTTTGACAAACGAACCTGCCTTTTAATTCGACGTGCCAACTTCAGCCGAGTTGACCAACTCCAGTAACAAGATTCCTTTAGTGAAAAAGTCCAGCTAGTTCGTGTTAATTTAATGCCTTTATTCAATTGAATTTGCAATTTTATACAGAGAAAAGCAAATGAACAATTCGACGGCCTCGAGAAAAAAAAATTTGGTGAAGGATTGATACAGGAAAACATCTGGGGAATGGGAATTTCATGTCCGATGTTCCCACATACTTGAAAGTAGTATTGCTGTCACTATGGATAGACAGATCCCCCACCCCTCCCCGCATTCCCCTTGCAAAGAACTCTGGTGCTAGCTTGCCCTGGCCCCTGTGTAGAAAAAATAAGTTTTACCTGGAATAGAAACAAAAAATTTATTTTGAGTAATAAAATTATTGGAAGAGAACGCTATATCACAAAAACTGATTCATCCCGATCTAGTATGAATTAAATAAATAGTTTAATATTACATTTCTTTCGTGAAAGTTACTTGATCAATAAATTCAAAAATTCGTGAATTGAATTCTAAAAATCATTATAACAGATCTTACTACACAAGTGTTCTTACTTAATATCACTATCCTCGGAATGTACATTCACTATACAAAACTAAAGAAAAAGCGTGGGAAAATCGAGAAAAAGTAATAGCCAGCTATGAATCGTCATTTTGCTGCAGTATAATAAACTCAGTGCCATCACAAATTTTTTTTAAATTTCCCGAAAGTTTTAAGGGAATAAAATACCGAAAATTTCACACCGAACACCTACACAAAAGCGAGAGATACAAAGTTGCTTTTCTGCACTCAAACTTTGTTATGTATTTGGATATTGGGTTTTGCTGTATTAGTTCTTAACGATATAAATTTTCTTGTATTTCGCCGATATTATTAACAACCCATTAACAATCTAGTTTAAAATAATTCTTTTTGCTCATGATTATGGTTTGAAAAATTGATAAGTTAAATTATTCAGATGAGTGATTTAATAAAAATACTATGGACGACGTACCCAAACGACAATGTAGTAATTTGGTTTTTGGGCTGAAGCTATACTTACATTGAATTATTTCTGTTTAAGGTTTCATTTTTCCAAAGCTCCTTTATATAAAGTTTCAAACGGTTTTTGTATCATTTTAACATCCTTCATACGAAGTATCTTATCTTCGTATCTCATCTCATCTCTCAACTTTCTCGTAGAAACACATGCATAGTCTTCAAGTTATTGGTATAGTTAAAATAAAGTTTTCACCAAGCCCAAAATCATTCGTTAACATTTTGTGAGTGCAGTGTAAGATTGTCAGAAATAATTTTCATTCGAAGAATTTTCTTTGCATAAAGAAAGAGTATTCTCAAAGTACTTATTTTATTCACAACCTACCGGGATGAACTAGTTCTTGTGATAGAGCATTTGCTGTCAATGATTTTATTATTCAAAATAAATTTTTGTTTCTATTTTGAGTGAAAAACATATTTTTTACACATAATTGAATAATTTATAATGATAATAAGTTGAACCAGTGTTTTGAGATACATTGAATTTTTGCATTCTCATTCTAAATAAGAAGGTACTAGTTTTGGGCGAAATTTGACTTCGTCGGTTTTCATCACATCTCCACGTTTTGAGACCAATGGTTCTAATTTTATTCGTCGAAGAAGCTTTTTCAAAAAATAAAAATACACATTTCCGCTCGAACTATGCAAGATGCAAAAAGAATGTTGGGAACCCAATTATTTAATTTAGGAAGATCTAAAAATTTTCTTGCAACAATTTTTTCATAAGGTACGTAGTTTTTGTTTAGATTGTAGGAAATGTCAAAAAAGAAAAATCACATTTTTCAACAAAAAAAAACATGCAAGATACGAAAAAAATGTAGAGGATAAAAATTGTTTAACCTAAAAATTTACAAATATGTTATTGACTATTTTTTATAAGACGTATAGTTATCGTTTTAATTAGGATTACGCATTCAGAGAAGTGAAAAATACCATTCCCCTGCCAAACAATAGGATACAAGAAGGAATATTGAATAAGAAAATTCTTTACCTTAATGAGGTATACAGGTTTAATGAGAATGATTTTTCAATCAAACTTTTTTTTTTTTGTTCCAATCGTGATGAAAACTTTGAAACAATTAAAAATTCATTGTGCTAGCTAAATTATGGGAGAAGTGCATAAAGTAAAACGATCTAATCTTTTTTTTCATCAAAACAAATTCGATAGTACTCATGAAAGTAGAGGTTTTCAACAGCTTTGCAAAATTTGCATCTCTGCGTATGCATTACACTGTAAACTGAATGAAGCACAGAAGTAGCGGAGCGCGAGATCCAAAGGATGCGCGCCCTAGCCGGGCTCAAACTTGCGAGCGAAACGAGCCGCGCACGTAGCACGCCATGAGAATTTGCCCGCGCAATGGACAGATTTTTCAGATTAATCTCCTTCGGAAAATTGTATTTGAATAGGGTTAATGTATCGGTCTCTGGATGTGTACCAGTAGCCGGACAATCATATGTATTCTGTAGTAGAAGAAGTTCAGTAAACCATACTTATTAGAATCTGAATTTTTCGAAAGGTTTGGAATTTGGTTAGTTTCTTGTATCGCAAAAGGCAAAATAACATGTATACGATTCTTCATTTCACTGTACTGAATGTATTTAAAAGCAGGTCACGATGTATCGCCATTCTGTGGTCGTGTGCTATGCTTTGTGTCAGAAAACAGAGTGTTCTTCTGATCAAGTTATGAGGCATGTGAATTGGTATTTAATTTGAATTGTTGCATTCATCAAATGTTGAACACAAACAATATTTAAAATTCTTTGAAATCAAAATTTTCATGCTGTATATGCGGCAATTTTGCTAAACTCTCTAGAAGTCGGACAGGCAGTCCGACATCTGCCGAAAACGCTGTTGAAAGAGTGTTTGTAAAGATGGTGCAAGAATATTTATCTCATAAATAAAAGATAGTCAAAAAGTATTATGAAAGAGCGTTTCGATTGATATTGTATCCTTTTGAAATCTATCATTGGGAATGTTAAAAAATAATAATAATGGATAGAGCAGTATTACGAACGTCTTTTTGAAATTCTAACCTCTTTAACCTTAGATTCATGTTACTGTCGTCGATTTTTTTTTGTAGAAGGTGTTTCAGAAATGGAAACAACACGGTTTTTGCAAAATCTTACCAAAATTTGCATCAATATATCATGTTTTTCTTTTACACAATGAATTGATCGTACAGCAAGATTCGCAAGGTTGCAAGCTACAAAAGAACAATAACCTTAACGAAGAGACAAAAAAGTTTGTTAACAATTAGGTTCTTGACGAAATTATTCTTCTTAACAGAAATATTCGATTAGTTAAGGGTGAGAAACTTAATTCTATGCATGTCATACCCTTTCCAAAAAATTTTGGAATATTTTGAAGACATGCTTCAACTGCTTCATTAAATTAAAAAAATTTTCGAAAATAAAAACACTGTCCTACTTTAAACACATGCTGTCCACTGAAAATCTTGTCCGACCAACTAGTCCTTCCTCACGCTCTTGTGGCAAACCTTTCTTTCCTTATAAAATCTACTGTAACTTCAAAATAAAGGGCAAATATTAGTTTAACAATACTGGTACATTTATCCTAGTAGGAGAATATGTTGAGCGAAACTTGAGAGTTTGGTTCTAAATAAATAAATTGAAACCTTTCTTTCAGTTTTTACATCAAGTAAACCACAAAGCTTCCGAGATAATATTCCACTATGATGAATATAAGTAATATAAACAGATATCATTAATAATAAATTCAAACAGGGATGAAAGGTACACATAATTTCTCAGAATTGTTCTCATAAGAAATATTGATATTTATTATCAACTGAAAATAGTATTAGAGATGGTATTAGAGAAATATGGTTTGATTTATTTGTAATCTTCATAAACTAAAGCATTGATGAAATTAGGAAATCATTTTGAAAATTATTTTCACTTTTGAATTTGGTTCATTTTTCAATCACCTAGCGATATATGAAATATAGCATGAAATATGTAACCGTTTTTCAAAAACATTTTCGACAAGAAATATGTTCTTTTTTTCTGTATTAAATAGAGATTAGATCTTCAGCAGATGTTTCCAAAAACGATTTATTCGTTTCATTCAATTAACCTTAGAAACTCCCGAAAACAACCGCCGAGATATATGAACTCTTTCTAGTTCCGATTTTTGCCACCAGATGGCAAAAATTGAGACCATGGATTCATAATTGCTGGTTAATTACAATATTTATGAGAACTTATCCCTAAAGAGTTACCGAAACTGTTTCTACATTTATATTTTGGTTTAGTGTTTTTTTTCAAGTGACAAGTTTGTTTATTTCTTGGGTTGCAGGATAAGTCAAATACTTATCAACAAAGGAACACGGTGCTCCACAGCTGGTTTTAAATCAAACAAAAATGTCAACGGAAATGGTCTATTTAGTTCGATTCAGTATCCTTCAGACAATATATTCCCGTTGGAATAGAAATTCAAACTGCTCCCCATCCCCATAAATCTTGGAAACAAGATTATGAAAAAAAAAAATTTCTTAGTTATCTAAGAATCAACAGATTCATATTTTTAATTGTGTGTGCATGTATATTTTTGAGTAAAGTTTTTACCACCTTCAGCTTTTATCCCATAAACAACGCCAAGGATGTGGTGGTACCTATGGTTCTATTAAAAAAAAATTTTTTTAATAAAAATTTAAGAACGTAAAATAAGAGAAATGATTAAACACTATAACACAAAATTCATACAGAATCGATGCGTTTTTAAATATGCGTGAATAAAAATTCAATAACTGACAATCTTAGTTGTTCTCCGTACTTTACATCTTCAATACAATTTCTTTTATACTTGCTCCGTATTTTCAAAAATTCAGGGTGCACGCTTTCACCCGCCTGTTCCGACCATAAACCTAATTGCTCATTGTCATTCAAATAACTTAAACATTCTACAAGATGGTCCACCAGTATATGCAAATTAAAAATTATAATAACATCAGTACTCAGTATAGCTTTCTTCAAGTTATCAAATTGAGTTTTTAATGCAGAAAAATCCACCGTCGTCGTAGAAAAACAATTCTCAACTACTTTGCTCATAGCTTTGAATGCACCAACATAAGATACCATTGCAAGTTGAACAATATTTTTGTAAATTAAAGGATCTAAAAGTTTACCTGCTTCTTTTAACAACGTTCTACAAGCAATCCCTTCGAACACATTTCCATGATAGTCTTTTTCAATTATATTCAATTACTTATGCCAGATTAATGCATTTTCTAATCCTACTCGTGTAGGAAGGGGAGCAGTTAGGATTTCTATTCCTATGGGAATATATTGTCTGAACGATACTGAATCGAACTCAATAGACCATTTCCGTTGACATTTTTGTTCGATTTAAAACCGGCTGTGGAGCACCGTGGGAATTACACATTTGCGAATTTTCTATCATTCTTTCCGAAATGACATAACTTTGCATTGTTGAGCACGTGTAGGTCAAAATAAACATTGAAAAAAAATCATGCATCTTCTTTCCAGTAATTTAACATGAAAAGAATCAAATTCCTCTACCGGATTTGTGCAGGAACAATGAAAACTGATTTCATTACACGATCCTGATGTAATAATTGGAGAACGTGTAATGTCATATACTTTCTTGGCTCATACGTTCGACAAAGGGAGCGTTCACATATTATGTAACCTTCTTTTGACCACTTGCAACCAGCTCCCCGCGCCTCCCAGAGTCGGTAGGAGCTGGCGCAGGATTCAAGGTAGAGGGGTATGCGGGCAGGGGTGGAGATCGGTCTGTCCATAGTGACAACATTACTAATCTTGAATGGAGTAAAGGCTGTACTCTAGATATGCTCAAGTATGGATGGCAAATAAACTTATGATTTTTGCTCTATACAGTTTAGATTTCTTATTGCTTTGAAAAATTTCAAAAGTTTAAAATGTTTGGGATGTCTCCGATAAAATGCTACAACAAATAAAAGAGATTTGTAACCACAGAGGATAAAAGTGTTTCTTCTAAACTGTT
>WSXT02177852.1:0-21624 GCA_011762715.2 Neuroterus valhalla | reverse complement strand
CCACCGTAAACTGTAGGTCCCCCTCACCCCTGAGTTAGTGGTGAGGTGTGCAAAAGGAATAGAGAGAAGGTTATGCCGAGACTCTCAAAACCCGTAAAAGGGAGAGAGTATTAACAAATATTCCAGATTAGAATTAGTATTTTTTTCTCAATTTATTTAAGATTTCATCTAAATTTCTAATGCATATATTAAAAATGATTTCAGATGATTTTGAAGATTAACAAAGATTGCAAATTATTCAATTATTTATTTTTCAAGTTCTTTATTTATTAAATTGGCGCTAACCAATTAGGATTTCCAAAAATTAGAATAAACTTCACAGAGAATTCACAATGATTTCAGGGAGACTTGAGAGATTTATTAAAGATTTTGAAGATTTATTTATCCATCTAGTTATTTATCTATCCAACATGCATTGACTGATTATAATTTGAAAATACTTGAAAGGTAAAAAATGCGAAAGATTGATTTTTTTGGTTCTTCATGTATCCAATAGGTTAATGACTATTGGATAAATAAATAATCAAATCGTTGAAATTTGTTAAAAATCTATAAATTTTTGAAATATTTATGTGAATCTCTGGAAACCCTTGAAATTTCATCAAATATTCCATGCCTGTAATTGATTATTATTAACCTATTGGATGCATGAAGAACTAAATAAATTAATCTTCCATATTTCAAAATTCTTCTTGGTATATGTCTTATAAATTTGAGTAAATCTTTATAAAATGAAAGGAAAAAAATTTAATTCTTATTGGCCAATGACTATTAGAAATAATGGAATTAGTAAATATTAGTATTAGTAAATATTAGTATTAGTAAATATTAGTAAATAAGATTTTTACAAAGATTTCAAAAGATTCCTAGAGATTTCAAAGGATTCTAAGAAATTCGAAAAGATTTCCCATAAGCTTGTACACGAGATTTCAAGGGTGATCAATCTTGAGACAGTTGATTGATCTGACTAATTATGCACATCACTCAATCTTTAAAAAATCAAACAGGTCTAGAATAGAAATTCAAATAATTTCCACTCGAGTGGTTCATAAACTCCGAAGATACTTTCTTCTCACCAGCAGAGTATCAATCACAATTATTTATTAATTTCCAATAAATTCCATATATCTTGTACCGTTAGTTTCTCAGAGGAGATAAAAATGCTGAGTAGTTGCATTAAAAATTTAAGTATAGACCAAGACGTTAAGTCTTGACGTTTCTGGTATGTAAACAATTAGATTTTTAATTAATTTTTCAATAATTTAAGGGAAAAGTATGACTATACAAGATCAAAGATCTTCGCCCAGATGATTGTTTTAACCATAAGAGACCATCGTTTTGATCAAAAAGAAAAAGTGCATTTGATTCTAAGATATAGCTGTTTTGATTATCAGCGGTATAGTTGTTTGGCCTATCAGAGATAATGATTTTTAGTACAGAAGAATTCCGTTTAGCTGAACTCTACTTTGGCTGAACTTCCATTTACCTGAACGCTTCCACACTCGTTTAGCTGAACTCGAGGGGCCCCCTCTACCCCCACTACTCTCGAGTAGACATGGCAACTGACGGTAGCAACCAATTACAGGACACCTCTAGAAACACCCATGTGGAGGGGGACAGTGGTGGGTATTGATCCCGAGTTCAGCTAAACGAAAGCTTACGTCGCGTAGGGGTTCAGCTGAACGGAAGTCTTCTGCATCTAAACATAATAGACTTTATCTGCTAGTAAAGGGAAACTCGATGATTATGCTCCTGTTTTCAGGAGGGAAAACGGCTGATTATGCTCCTGTTTTTCGATTATGCTCCTCTTTTTCTCCTTCTTTCACAGTGAGAGGGAGAGAGAGACAGAGAAGCATATGTGTCGCCATCTATTTTATTTTTACGCGCGGCGACGCCGCCTAGTTATAGGAGGAGAGAGGATGTCTCACTCTCTTTGTACAACATGGCGTCACTTATTTCTCACATCATCTCGGCGAGTTTTGATCGTTTCTCTCTACTAGCAGATAAAATAGTATATGCATCTCGGGGAAACCAGGCGATTGCACCTCGTATGAGTTGAGCACCTTGGCTCCGCCTCGGTGCGTAACTCATACTCGGCGCATAATCGCCTGGTTTCCCGCTCAGTACGCTATACCATCTAGCGGGCTGTCCCGTAGTCAAATCTGAAATACGGACTATCTTACACTCTAGATGTTTAGTTTGACTATCCATTTTTCTCCGTATACTCTCACAGAAAAACATTGGTACCTCTATTCGTTTTGGCGTCTCCAAAATATTGCAGCTCAAACCCAAACAATTTTTGAATTCCTTTCGAGGATCAGCGTCTGGCAGTGTTGATTTGAATAAAAAATGGTTCAAACATTCTGAGAGTATTGTTTTCCGCTCGGTTGCATTAGAGGTATCCGAATCTGATACGAAACAATTTTTTTGAATAAAAGAATTCACGCACTTTCCATGCGTGAATGACGAAGGTGTGGTTTGTGGCTGGATGCCTGTTGCCTACGGGTTAACAAGCGTAGTGTGGGTTTTCTTTGCAAGACTGAAGCTGAACGCGACGATATTCATGTTTAGTTATACTGCAGGTTTAGTAAGATTGTCACAAAAAAAAAGGATATTGAAACTCGTCTCTTGCACAACGATGTTGGCCAAGCTGTGCATAAAGTTAATAGTATTTGCAACGGCATGTAGGATGCTCACCTGAGACTCCGTTAGTTGAAGATGGCACAAGAGGACGGCGACCCAGAGGACCGCTAACTCCCTTATCAACATGTTTCTGAAAACAAATAATTTTTATGTTAGTTAAGAGTACTGAAAATGATAGAAAATTAATTATTAAAGCTTCATATTAAAGCAATAGCCGGTTGGAAAATTTATTCAGAAAATTACTGATTAGGATTATCCGATCCAAAAGATGAATGGAAGGGTCGCGCACGGAACTAGACAGTGCTTCTGGAGTTTTGGAAGGCTCAATTATGAAGGATTCAAAAGCTGTTTGAACAGGTTTTTAGGTTTTAGGCTTGAGGTATGATGTTCCAAAAACGTTTTCAAGACGTATTTGGGACATTGTACTGTTTTGGAACGTTACAAATTTAAACACATATTTAAACATTCTAAAGATATTTTTTGTAAATATCACCTTTTGAAAATAAACTAGAATTTCATGTCCAAGCTGGAGTGTTTTTTAATGCAGGCCAAAAAAGTTTCAATACCAAAATTCCAATTTTGAGACATAGAACGTGGATGTTGATAATCGCAAAGTGAGAGGAACCTAAAATTAGATTATTTTCAGTTTGAGCAAGAAATGAAAACTTACTCTACATTTTCTACATTTTATTTAAACAAAAGAATATTTATTGTAAGTTTCAACTAGGTTACGTGAGTCCAAAGAAACACATTTGGAAAGAAAAGAAAATTCATTTAAAGAATTTAATATTCCTTATCTCCTTCATAAATTTTCTGAACCTAAATTAAAAAAATTAAATTTTTTTCTTAAATATTTACACTTTCAAAATGAAAATTCAACCGCTCTGTAAAAAAGCCGCCTTTTTGGATTTTGAAATAAAAAAATTAGTTTAAAATTTGTTTCCCTCTTAACTGAAAAATCTTAATGATCTCTTTTGGTAAAAACCTAATGTTTTAGGTTAGAAATGAAACTGTTTGGTTGGATATCATTATATTTTATTTGGAACTGTATCTTTTCAATTTTCAACTTATATCTTTTGTTGAAAACTGAATCATTTCGAGGAAAATTCAACGATTTGCTTGAAAAATAGGCAAAATGTGTAAAAATTGAACTTCATTTTCACAAATTGATTTTGTTGGTTGGTAATTGTAGTCCTTGGTTAATTTTTCTGAACTTAGTTAAAGATTTACCAATCTTGTTATAAATTGGAATATTTTGTTGAAAATTCCTTTTATTTTGCCCGAAAATTGTAAAATTTATGAGACATTTTCCCATTTCTTGACTCAGAAATCTTTTTTGGTTCAGAATTCAACTCTTCCAATAAAAATTTGTCATTTTGGTTTTGAATTCATCTCTGTCGGTTCAAATTTAATCTTTATATCTTAAATTTGAATATTTAGTTAAGAATTCACCTATTTATTGAAATTTAAAAGAAAATTAAATCAGTTTCTTCTCAATTATAAATGGAGAACTTCCAGTTTTATGTTAAAGCTTTTTACTCGCAGATTAAAATTCTAACCGCTCTGTGAATAATTTGCTTTTTTAACTTGAAAATTCAACAAATTCATCGCTTCTGGCTGAAAATGCATCTGTCTGGATGATAATGTATCTTCTCGGCATAAAAATCATTTCCTTGATTGAAAATTAAACCATTTTGAGAAGAATTAAACAATTTGGTTGAAATATAAAATATTTATTTTAAAGTTAAGCTCTTTGTTAGAAATCATTTTTTTTTAATTGAAAATTAATTTTCTGGGTTGAGGATTCATCAATTTGGTTGCAAATTTATCTCTCTGGTTAAAAGTTGAACTATTTTGTCGAAAATTCGTTCTATTTTGCCTAAAAATTAAACAATTTAGTTGACATGCAACTGCTGGCTTTACATTTCAATATTTCGTTGAAAATGTATCCTTCCATCGAAAACTCATCACTTTAGTTGAAAATTAATCGCTTTGATTGGAAATCCAACTATTTTCGGGTAAAAGTGAATTCTTTCTAGTTAAAAAGTTTACTATTGCATGTTTGATTAAAAATTTTATTTTTTGAGATGAGAAATTGATTATTTCGCGAAAACTTTGATAAATTTGTGGAAAAATAATTTTTTTTCCTCAAATTAAAATCATTTCAAATGAGAGTTGAGGTCTTTCGTGGCTGAGAATTCATCTCTTCGTTGAAAATACAACTTCATGATTACAATTATCAATTTTGTTGATAATTCAACTATTTTCTTGTAATTTCGTTTCTCAAAATAAAAAAAAAATATTCTGTCTAAGGGTTGAAATTTACATTTTTCAGTTGAAAACTCAACTTCTTCATTTTTCTTTCTTGAGAATTCACCTTTTTTAGTTAAGAGTTAATACATTTTATTGAAAATTTGTCAGGTTGACGGAAAATCACACTTTATAGTCAAAACATTTATTATATAGCTGAAAATGCAATCATTTGCTTGAAAATTATTTTTGGAACAAAGTTCCTCGTGGCGCGTTACACTCACTTGGCGGATGGGGCCGAGCAAAACGTAAGGAACATGACCTCGACAGGTTTCGCACTCGTACGTTACAGCCATGCGTGCACGTGTATGTCATCTACCGAGGGAGGGGAGACTGCGAGAGAGAACATGCGGGGAATGCCTTCTCTCTCTCACTCCTTTTCCTCACGTTTTTCGCTTTATTGGTCCCAATTCGTGCGCGTCGTTATGACCCTCTCTTCAATATTTTCTTGTAAAGGGTGGAGGTAAAACTTCGTTCTCCTCAAATATCTCGAGAACGGCTCATCGTAGAGCAATTTTGATCAAATTTTAGGGTTTATAGAAGAGACTGCACATGGGATGACTTACTTATACATCAACACACATTTTTACTGTGGGTATGGGGTGGGGGTATATTTTGAAAATCTGTAACAATGTGTCATTTAAAAGTTTTATAGAAATGAATCAGAAGAATGAATCCAATAAACATGAAAATCGCCTGTAAGTGAATAAATCTCCTAAGTAGCCTCTAGACTCTAAAGAGTGAAATGAGCTCGTAGCTAGCCATATGTTCTATTCAAAACTGATTTTATTCACAACAGCCAGATTTCGTTTAGAAAATAACTGTAATTGCACCATGGGTATGTTCACTCTTCACGAAGATAGGTTGTTAAACATTATCATAGACCTCGAAGACAATTGACCATACTACAGAGGGAAAAGTACTCTAGCATAACAACTGTTTATCATACGTAAGACTGGAATGACTCTTTCATATTAACTCCAGTTTTAGTTTCTAAAATGTTATCGCTTTTACTATCCTTTTACTTACTATCCTGATAACTTTTTCTTTTTGAATATATAACTATTATTGTGACTATAAAAGTCTCCTGTCAGGAAATCTACATCATGAAATAGCTGTTAGTTAATTAAAATTCTTAAGGAAGTGTGGAAATCTTCGATTCTGCAAGCATGATAATCTTATGACTTCACACATCATACTTTATGCTCCATACTCCACAATGCATACTTTATACTCTAGAGTACATACCTCTGTACATACTTTATGATCCATACTATAAACTTCATGCTTTATACTTTATACTACAAATTTTTGAGAGCATTGTCAGGATGTCTGATGAAAAACAATATTGTGAATAGGGAGGAATCATTTACAAAGTTCATGACGTGGGTTTGATTGAATCACTCTTTGGAAGGATACTTCCTTCAGGAATAAGAAGTAGTTGAAATGACTGTGCTACGGGGTTCGTGCTACGGTTCAAAACATAACCGACATGGTCTATAATAACATGTTACAGCATCCCTAGTAATTGTGTAGTCATTTCAACCGAATGAAGTCGATTCTTTGAGAGTCGTTTCAGAATTGAGAACGTATAATAATACCAGCTCAGAAAATACTATGCACGATTCTTTCTCTCTCCAGTTTTTCTCATTACATTCAGAAAAAAATGCGTCCCTCATGAGGGACGTGTATGCATACACAATATTATGACTACCAAAGCCGAATTTTTCCCTTAACGATACACGAACCTTCTGAACTGAGTCTTATGGCCCCTCTAAAACAAATATTTTTTAGGTTCCTTCCTAAAATAGAATCTAAAATAGAGTATTGTTGGAATTTTTTATGCATATAAAGAAATAGTCATCGAATGCGAAAGCATGAGGAAGCTTCTTCGATCCCGAGAATCGTACTGTTTTACCATAAATTCCGCACAGTTTCTTTGAGCAAATTGTGGTACTAGTTGCCTTGGAATCTGGAGAGTGCGAAAGTTATTTCCGCTGAATGAGGAAGATGAATAATTCGATACCGTTAGTCCTTGTCGACCGTTTGCGCAATTATTGGAATCATTATACAAGTTTACAGAAATTGGCACAAGTTCCGAAAATCAACTACCCGATTTGTTAACAATTTCCCTGCTTCTTCTGTTTTGCATTTTTATGTTAGAGTCATTAAAAAGAAATTATCCGGAATTAAGTAGAGTGTGATGGACTTCCTGGATCTCAGAGATGCGTAAACGTAAATGCAAGGAAAATGATTATGCTTCCATAGAAAGTTTCATTATACTGCTTTTGGAAAGGCAGTTCACAGTGGACATCTCCTTTAGGAGGAAAAGAAATTAGAGGTAAAAGACGGGACAAAAATGCGTAAAGGATGAAGAAATAGAGATTATAAATTGAAAATTATGGATTGAATTTGTGATCTGTAGGCAAACAATAAAGAATTTAACGAAGTAACTTTTCTCACGCTTCGGAGTGCAAACAGAATACTCAATGTTTATTTCTAATTATGTCACCCATTGTTTGGTCGCGAGAGCTTTTATTCAATGGATCTTCCATCAAGCTTAAATGCTCTGGTTGCTTAAGTCCGTTAGACAAAGTAATTTGCTTTAATTAGCAAAAGCGTAGTTTTCCTCTTGTCATTTAGAGAAGTGCATTGTTAGAGTGGGAATAAGTACCTAAACACTCTTTCAAATCTACAGATGAAGATAAAAGAGAAATAGCCAATAATCCCATTACTTATCTCTTATCCGTACATAATTTGTGAAACATTACAAAACGAAGGAATGGAGCTCTTTGACCTACAGACCTGATAAAATCTACAACCCTTTACATACTGCGATCTTATCCTTGTATTGTGCTACATGCAGCGAAATAAATGTCGCAGCGGGAACCGCTGGAGATATGAATGTGAAACTCGGGTAGAAATCTCTTGTGCTCCCACGCAGGGTGCAATTCATAAAAGACGCCCATGTGTACTGCAACATCTGTGCTGTAACTAATTGTCACACATGTGGAACTGTAGATGATGCAATGAAAAAATGAGAAATGGAGGCGCGCTTCGTGGGAAGAAAAAGGCTGATTGTCAATTCTGAAATATCAAAACACGGAGCATAATGAACGAAAGTTGCTCATCATTTGGTCTTTCATTGTTGCCATTGATGCAACCTCATTGTCTCAATCTCTTAGCAGTTGCGCATAACTGGGGCAAATCGCGTGAGAGTACGATCCCTCGCGTAGAGTTGCTTGATTAGGAAGTATACACTCTATGTTACTGATAATAATTTATTAGTGCAAGAATGTTCCTTGAATCTTTACCAGATCTCCCAGGAAGGTTGAACAAATTATTGCTGATGTTGTAGACATGTTACGGTAGAGGCGTGACGATGTTACAGACACGATCATGTTATTTAAAAATAGAATGATCCATATTCGTGACTAGTACATGAAGAAGAGTGATTTGAGACTAGAGCTATTCGTGCGGAGAGGAGATCCGTTAGGTGTAATCCAGTAAGAATGTTGGACTTTGGCCACCCGCCACAGGAATTACAATTACAGGTAATTGCTCTTACCAAGACATCCATAGGGAATACCATCTTATGCCTTAGGGTGAATCGCCTTTATGCGATAACGATTTTCGTGACAGATTGGCTTTGTTACTTTCTTGCCTTTTTTTTCTCTGCGAGCGAGAAGCATGCGATATGTGCAAAATTGCAGAAATACGCACATCGACCATGCTCCGAGAATTCAATGAGGAAACCGGTAAAACGCGTAACAAGACTGCATCGAGTACGAGGAATAAGATCAGCTTTTCACAGTACTTAGGCGACCAAGTCGAGGAATCATGACGATTTTCGTGTCAACCCAAGGCGTGTCAGAGATGACTTTCGTTAAAGCGATTACCTTCAAACTATATCCTTGAGAGGAGGATATGATTAACAAATCCGGTTTGGTAACCAATGATCATACCTAGTTCATATTCCAATTTTTAAAGGTGGAAGAAGATATTTTCTTTTATTAAAGCAAATTCTTCAGTCTTCTCTTGTTCTCGTAGGATCTTCCGACCAATAAATGCAGTCAGTGGAAACACTTCTCCAAGCGTTATAAAATTGCGATTTATTAGAGAACTTAGAATATGCAATGAGGAGAAATTCGGTTTGCAAGCCCATTCGGTTCGCAAGCCAATTCAATTTACTTGGATTCAATTTGAGGATTTTGGATTTAACAACGTTCATGTAATAGTGCTATCCACGTTCTTATAGAAAATTATGATAATACAGCAAATTCTCATGTCTTGTTACGCCCCATGTTTCATAAGACATCATTTTGTAACTTGGAATTAGGATCCAGAATCAACTTTCTCCGGCCAAATGTTAAATGACGACGCAATGCAAATTCAATGCTAAGATTAGGAGTCAGTCACGTGTATCGATTACAGAAGGATTTCAAAAATATCAGACATATCTATAGAATATTGATTTGGTGTAGCTATCGACAATCTAAAAATCTATGTGAAAGAACCCTACATGAAGCCTTTTCTTGAAGACTGATCTCTGGAGGTTTCGTGGTCTGGCTGCTGGCTGTAGGTCAGTAATAGAAAGTAGTATTTGGTTATCTGGTCCCCGTACGGAACGGTGCGTGTAAAAAGTGAACAATAACTCCTCAGGCACTACGAGACCTAGTCCGGTGTATCGAGGTGGAACCTTATTTTGTTTTTTGACATACTCTTGAGTACAATCCCCATCTCCATTAACTGAAGTTTTTTCCTTTCCCCTAATTTGCGCGATCAATGGTTCAATACCATTAACATGTTCATAATAATCTACTCTTAACCAAGTTTTCTTTTCTTGATGTTCTTTTCTTGATTTTCTATCCTAATTACAATAATTTTGTGCAGAGGATCTTCACACTCAGACCTTGAAGCTGCAGATAACATCCACGATCTAATTATCGGGAACGGCTGTGAGCCATTAGCAAGTTGGTAATTTGTATGATTAGTGGTTGCTCGTGCGGTCACTACAAATTTGGATTACTTTGTAAGGTTCAGCATGCGGTGTTCAACAGAGTCGCAATATAATAACCACGCAAAGGTTATGATTGAGAAAGGAGTAGGTCGGCTGACATTCATAGGAGAAGCATCCTTGGAGAATTATATCCTTTAGTGTGATGCATTGAGTAACGGTTCTCTCATAGGATACGTGTTCGCCATGTGGCAATTACTGCGGTAACCGTAAAATGCATCGGATGAGTGGACAAGACCGTTGTAATCGAGGCGTTGGCTTTATTAATGATTTAACCACTTGGTATGCTGAGATTAAAAATTTAAATGAATAATTTAGCAAAGAACAAGTCGTAATTAATTCATACTTGATGCTCCATGCTCTATACTTGATACTTGATACCCTATGCTTCATGCTCCATACTTTATACTTCGTACAAGCGCTTCTTGTTTTCGCAAAGAACAGAAAGGGTACTTGTGTTTTGTACTCGTTTTTTGTACTCGTGTTTTGTGCCCATGATCGTATCAAGTTTCGTCCATTAACAATATGCTATTTGGAGAGGAAGGGGGATGACCTGAAAGTGCGCCACGCAAACAGATAACTTATGGTCTCACAATTGCTAGCCTATCCACTTTCAAGATATCCGACTACTTTGTGCAGTTGATCAACGAATCACGATAGGCAGTACCGTTCGGCATTGTACCGTCATTTCCGGCACCTTAAAAGGACTTTGGTGGACACTTCCGCTCGATGAAACCCATTCAATGACATCGGAAGATCTAAAGACGAACCTTAACTTTGCAGTAATAGGCTCCTTACATCGGTACCATCCCGTTGTATAAATCAGTAGCCTATGCCAGACAGATAGAACAATTTACAACAGACAGAGGATTTATCAGATTTTTAAGGATCTTATCGATGTTGAATGGTTCTGAAGTAGTTATTGTTTAAAACCCTATATGGTCCGGCTGCACTCGTTTCGACATAAAGCCTCAGGACTTGGTACGAATCTCAAGGCCATCAACTATCCTCTATTTGTATGAACATAAAATTTATTACACATTCAGCATCAGTCCAGAAGGGCTCTTTGCTATTTTATTTTACTTTTTTTAAATTTGTTTTTGTATTGAATTCAGAAAGTTTAAGGAGAACCGCTTTTGAGGGAAAACATTGGAAACGAAGGCTCTTGAACGGGAGTCCAAGTAGTCCTTGAGATCGCAGGGCGTTGGACAGATAAATATATCCTTGCCGCTTCATTGGTATGGTATGCATACATTAGGTAGGCTTTACTGGATGTGTGTGAGCATGTACCACAAATGGCAGAGGTTGGCAGTTTAATAGTCTCCATACGAACAAAATATTTGCAGGAAGTTGTTGGAATATTGTATGATAGTTGTGGAACTGGAAAACTGTGCTAGTGGTTGGAATAACTTCATGAACGACGCCATAAATAACGTCATGTATATCCTGGAATGATTTCTTTGTATTTTGCTATACACTTCATCATTGGAACATAACAGCTTTCTGAGAGAAAATAACTTTTTTAACAAAATTTTTGGCTAAGTGCAATCAAAACATTTGAATTTGCTTTAGTTTCTTGAAGAAGCAGATTGTTGCTAACGGATTTATCCACCTACGAATTTTTGTTCTGCTTTGACTCAACGTTGCACGTTAATTGTTCAGCAGACACATTGCAGAAAGTTCTTGAAATATTGTAGCATTTGTATGATTTTGGAACTACGCCAATAGTTGTGGGCACTCATCGCTATACGTATAGATTGTAATAGTTTCGCTGACTATTGTCACGAATTTGATATTGAAAACATAATACCTTTCTGAAAGGTCATTACTCTCTACCTGCTTGAATTTAAAGATGTGATTTCTATCCAGTTTTCTGACATAGCCAATCATAGTTAACGGATTTGTCGACCTACGAATTCTCGTTTTGTTTCGACATTAACCGTTCGATCACTAAGAAGGCATATCTCGCAGAATGTTCTAGAAGTAATGCAACATTTGTATGGGTAGGAAATTATGCCAATAGTTGGAACAGTTTCTTTGCGATTCACCGTAAGATTGATATTGAAAACATAGCACCTTTCTGATGGGTCTGCACTGAGACCCTATAAAACAGACTTATGGGGGTGATATTCAAAAATGATAATTATATACGCATTCAGTGACTAATTTTGAAGAGAAATGGTGAATTTCGAACTCGATTCACCTAATATTGAAAATTCTGAATAAAATGTACAAAAACGTCTTTTTTCTTTTGGGAAATACGTGTTGAACTTCGTGGGGATAGCGCCACCTCTAAATATTATTAAAAAAAAAAAATACGTTGATTTTTTTGTGGATTCGAAAAAATTTCTGGGCGGTCAAAACATCGGTGCGGTTAAAAAATTCGGGTTCTCTCTATTTTCCTGACTTAGCAAGATGTATAGCTAACGGATCTGTCCACCTACGAATTTTCGTTTTGTTTCGGCCCAACATTCTTTGCAAGTTAACCGTTCGGTGACTGAAGAAGATAAATCGCAGGAAGTCCTCGAAATATTGTAACATTTGAATGACTGGAAAAGTGTGTCAACAGTTGACATAACTTTAAGGACACCTTACGCCATCTGTAAATTGTTCACATTCAAAAATTAGATTTTTTTCAGTTTTCCGACATGGCAAATTATAACTAACGGATTTGTCCATAGAAATAGGTTTTCGTTTTGTTGCGATCTCGGTTTCGACTCAACGCACTTTGCAAGTTAACCGTTCGATGACTGAGCGAAACTCGTTTTCCTTAGTAGATTACATGGAATTTTCAAACTTCATATGCAGGAGATTTGCTTTTCTCGTGAACTATAGCCTTGATTATAAACATCACTCTTCTGAAGAATTTAACGGTGCTTTCATCCTCGATTTTATCTGCAGTGAAAAATTGTTGACTGATTTGCACAGAAAGTTGCTACTGAAGGTTTTATCAACGTAACGAGAAAGTCGAGAGACATAATATTTTTTTTTGTACCATTAAGCCATAATTCCTTACGTGGTAAGCGTAACTCGCCAAGAGTCATATTTGTTTGAGTTGAATAAACGGGAGGACACCAGTCTCCTGCTAACACCAGTCTCATTCATATTTTCGTCATAAAAATGTAGCTGATTTATAAATAATTTGTCCTCTTCAAGGGTTCAAAATTCGGTAAAAAATTAGCCCTTTTTTGAAAATTTTTCGGAATTCAACGCCCAAAATTTTTTTCTCCATATAATTCATGAATATACGTAGTGCATTCTTTTTTTGCCTGCAAGTAGGCGCGGCGGGATTTTACGTTTTGATCGCCAAAAAGTATCGACGTTTTGATTCCTTTAACAAAAGCTGCCCTGAGCTGCCCCCGTAGAAATAAATGCGCTCTTTCTACAACTGCGTGGAAGTGTTCACCCGCGCTATAGCCCACCAATCCATGATTCTCTACGCGCCACATACCATGACGATAAGATACTCATTCAAAATGGAGGTTATTTATTCAGTGACGGTTCGAATATACCCTTGGGAACGTTTGAAATGTGCTGGACACAATACATAGGGTGCCCAAATCGAATTTTACCATTGTATGAAATTAGAGTATTTATCGGTTAAAGCATTCAATTTTCTCATCAAAAAATATAACGAATAAATAAATAATATAAAAAACTGTAAATATGGAAACAATAAATATATCTAAATGTAATAAGTGTAACGAAAACATTGTAAAAAAAGCGACATCAGAATAAAAACTTGAGATTTCTGGCGTAAAAAGTTTATAAACTGGGAAATAAGAGAATGCATTTTTTATACCGTTATTGACAGGATTCAAGACGCGGGTCGTGAAATGAAAACGTCTCAAAATTTTAAAAATTTTGAAATCCTTCAAGGAACTGAATCTTGAAAATGAAATCACGACTTTAGGGATGAAGTTTCTCGGTATATCAGCTGATTCTTTTACTATTCATCAACCCTCGCAAGAGGCTTTGAGAATGGTTCTTTTGAACTTAAAATGCACGCCATTTTTAGTCTTACATTTTGAATTTTGAATTCTCAATGTGGGAACAATAGCAAATTTTGAACAAATGTCCGACATTTTGAATTTTGAATTTTCAATATCATTTATGAAATCAGCGACCAAAAAAACTTCTATGTACTTATTTTCGTAGAAAACAGTAGAAATTTTTAGGGAAGTGTCCGCCATTTTTTGTCCGTTATTTTTATTTTTATTTTTTGATACCATTTTCGAATTCAGTGACCCAAAGAACGCGATATAAACACTCGAGAAGTCATAAATATTAACTTTTTGAGTTTTGGCCACGAATTTGGGATCTTGAACTACTGTGGCAACGAGGAGATAAATTTCACTTAAATTTTTGAATTTTATGCAAGAATAATGAAAAGAAAAACTCCAACCATATTGTTTACTTTTCGAGCGAAGAAAAGGAACTTTCTGAAAAAAAAGAATTTTCAATCCTGCAATATCTATTTCCAACGAAAAAGCTCATTTTCAACAAAATTGTAGAAATTTCAACAAAACAGATCCTCTTCAAACGAGAAGTTTAATTTTCAACCGAAAGATATAAGTTTTCAGCGAGAAATATCCTTTTAGCCAAACATTCGAGTTCTTCATCAAAATATTTGAATTTTGAATAAAAAAGTTCAATTTTCAATCAGTAGAGAACTTTGATTCAAGAAGAAAGCAAACTCTTCCCAAATTGAAGAATTTTCAATGAAAATAGACGAATTTTGTACAAAACAGCTGAATTTTTCATCCGAAAATATTGATATTCAACGCAAAAACTCATTTCAAAAAGAAAAAATTTTGACCGAATAGTTAAATTTGCAAACCGTAAATACAAATGCTGAATTGGAAAATCGAATTTTCAATAAAAAATGATTCGTGACTTAGGAAAGCTAAATATTCTAACCTTATTTTTAACAGAAGGAACTAATTTTTAAGCAAATTTTGAATTTCGGACTAAACATATCCCTTTGAAACAGTTAGATGCATTTTTAACAAAGGGGCAGAGTTCTCAACCTGAAGATATTAATTTTTAGCAAAATGGTCTATTTCAACCAAATAGGCGAATTCTCAAACCAAATATTTAAATTGTCGACCAAAAAAGTTTGTTTATTCAGGAAAGTATCAATAAAATCCTACTTGTTGAATTCCCTAAAAAATCGTGAAATTTTCAAGCTTATTTCCAATTCGATTGTTGAATTCAAGACTAAACCGATGCTTTTTGAACAAATAGTTATTTTTCCAACAAAACGAGCTTCATTTTTATGTTAAAAAAAATTAGTCACCAATCAAATAGATTTTATTCAAATGGTTACATTTTCAAACCTTTAATATTAATTTTCAACTGACTAATGGAATTTGCAACCAAAAAAGATACATTTTTAACCAAATTTTTATCTGAAAAAAAGGACTTCCTACCAAAAGAGAAGAACTCCTAAACATAAGAATAACGAATTTTATACTGCTACAAAACTCTTGGTATTTTAAAGTGTTTTTGTAATCATTTTTGAACATATTTGACAAATCGCATCGTTTTATTTTTTTAATTTGGTAAGAAGAGTGCTTCCAAAAATAGTTGGACCAAAAATAGAATATTTATGAAATAATTATTTTTTCTATGATTCACATTTTTGCCCTACACAATAATTATTCATCTATTTATTAATGTTATCATTAAAATTACTGCGATACTTTAAAATATATTGAAAAACTTTTTCAAGACATTTTATAAATATTCTAAGCAAGAATTAGTCGACTAATTTATTATTACATACCGCATTTCTGTTACATTTGAGAACATTTATTTCTCACAAACTTTCTTGCTTCGTTCGTTTTCTACCATTCGCTGGTTTCAAATTATTTTTCATTTTTTAATAAATTGTAAAACTTAAACTATAAAGAATTTTGTATAGCTACTTATAATAATCTGCTATGCTAGTCGGAAAAGACTGAACTAAACTGATGCATTTAGTTTTGGTAAGGAAACAAACAAAAAGCATATATAAGTATATTTACAAATAGAGGTCAGACGAAGGACACGCCAAATACAAGGAAATATGAATATAGAGAGATTCTGTATTTTTAAGACTTTTATGAAGTTCGTGCTCCTAGAAGTGGCAACACTAAAATATTCTTATCAGAGAAGAAGAACTATTTATGATAAATCATGATTTTCCATATTCCTCGTATTTTAATTACAAAATCTCGACGGGCTTTGAGTCTCAGTTGCACCTAACGCTGGGGTAGCGCTTCACTGACCGGGCGTAGTTTGCGCGTAAGAAAATCCATCGCAACGGCAAATTAAAACATCAACAGTTTGTTACCTACCATTCCTATTGATCTGGAACATTCCAGAAAACTTCCTTAAACCTTCCTGAACAACTGTGTCGCTGACAGTTTTCGCTTGCTCAAAATTCGCTCGACGCCTGAAACGCTAGAAGTTGTTTGTGCACGAATTAGGCACTGTCTTGGCAAAAAATTATTAACAATTTTTCAAATAAACATTTTAATGCGGCCATCAGCCGCAGAATATGACAATACATATTTTTGATAAGTTTTATTACAAAATATCCAAACTTTCCATTTCGCTGCGAGTTGAAGTGAAAAAAATCGAAATATTTTCATCAGAGAAAAAAACAGTTTTTCGTAAATATTCCGAAAAATAAAAAAACTACAACTTTTTTTATAAGGAGGGGCCTCCCCACTCCAACAAAATAATTCTATATTTTAAATCCCTTATCACTGAATGCAGCTCGTTTCTATAATTCTTAAAAGGTTTCGTTCAACAGAAGTGTATCCATAAAATAAAGATTCGTGTCATCTGTGGCTTTTATTCAAATACCGTTAATTCGGAATCAATTCTAAACCGGTAAAACATCGTGCAGGACGGTTTGATTCTAAATTCTGATTATCAGGTTCGAATTCTTTTCGAATTCTGTATATTATGGTCCCTACTTTTTATCCAGCTTGTACTTTTCAGCCTCTGTTGTGGGAACAGGAAATTTTTCATTGAAGTAGTGGCTTTGTGAGTTCCCTATGCCTTCAAGAACTCGACCCTATCTTCATACCTTCGAATGCTTTCAGCCGACAATCAACTTCGTTCCTCCCTTGAGCCTTTCAATCTTACATTCCGTCGCAGCAGGTTGGAACCTCGATCATTATTTTCGACAAAATGATCTCTGCCTGTTTCAAACATCAGGGGGCTTGTGGTATAATCCGATTACTCTCTGGTTTCAAATCATAATCACAATCTCACAACTCGTAAGAGATGTTTTGCCCCCCCCCCCTTTTATCCCGACGCACAGTGGTTCAAGATCCCAAATTCGTGGCCAAAATTCATGAAATTAATATTTATGACTTCTCGAGTGCGTACATCAAGTTTTTTGGGTTACTGATTTCCAAAATGATATAAAAAATTCAACATTCAAAATGGCGGACCAAAAATGGCGGACACTTTCCCACAATTTTCTATTGTTTTCCACGAAAATAAGTACAAAGGAGTTTTTTTGGTCACTGATTTCAAAAGTGATATTAAAAATCCAAAATTGAAAATTTCGGACCCAAAATGGCGGATATTTGTCCAAATATTCTATTTTTTCCACGAATATGAGTACAAAGGGGTTTTCCGTGTCGCTGATTTGAAAAATGATATTGAAAATTCAAAATTCAAAGTAGCGGACCCAAAATGGCGGACATTTTAAGCTCAGAAGAACTATTCTCAAAGCCACTCCTGATATTTGATAAAAAGCTGATATTTTCATCTTACGACCAGCGTCTTGAAACCTGTCAATAACGGAGTAAAAAAATATGTTTTGCCTTAATTCTCAGTTTATGAACTTTTTACGCCAAAAATCCGAAGTTTATATTCTGGAATCGCTTTTTTTACAATGTTTTCGTTACATGTATTACTGTTACATATATTTATAGTTTTTTTAATATTATTTATTTATTCGTTATAATTTTTTATGAGAAAATTGAATACTTTAACATGGCATGGCAATTGGCGCGTGGAGAATCATGGTTTCGTGGGCTATAGAGCGGGTGAATACTCCGACACGGTTGTGGAAAAAACGCATTTATTTCTACGGGGGCAGCTCGGGGCAGCTTTTGTTGAAGGAATCAAAAAGTTTATATTTTTTGGCGATCAAAACGGATTATTCCGGCGCGCGCACTCGCAGGCAAAAAAAATTCACTACGTATATTCCTGAATTATATGAATTATAATTATACCTTTTTTCAAAGTTATTTTTTTTTTTTTTGTTTTAAACCCAATTGTTGATTTTTAGTACAAAAAGTTGAATTTTTGACCATACAGTTGTTTAACTTGGAAAGTTAAAATTCAAAAATGAAATTTATTTTCAACCAGGAAAGATGATTTTCCATTAATATGGATGGTTATTTAATACAAAAGGTCCAGTTTTTTGTTTGTTCAAAAGACAAATGTTTGGAAAAATTGATGAATTTCTGACTAAGAAAGAAGGTTTTTCAACAAAATAATCAAACTCTCAGAATGAAAATTTCGATTTTAAACAAAATAGTTAACATTTTTTACCAAAAAAGGGGAGTATTCAATCTAAAAGGATCAGTTTTTCGTCAAAAAAGACCAATCTTGAACAAAACAGTTGAATTTCAAACTGAATAGTTATTCTTAATGAAAAATGCGGAATTTTCTGAAAACAGCTCGATTTTTCAATCCCAAAAGTTACATTTTTGACGAAAAATCACTTTATTTAAAAAAAGAAGTAAAATTTCACAACAGATGAAACATAGCAGAATGAATCAATTTTGAAAATGATTATCAAATTTTCAACAAGAGAATATATTTTTTTTTTACAAAAGTTTGAACAGTTGAACTTACAATAGAAAAAAATCAATTAACGATAAAAAAAAAACAAAAAAAAAAAACGGATTCCCAAAAAAAAAGTTCACTTTTTAATCAAGTAGATGGATTTTCAAATTAAAAGATAAATATTTAACTGGGGCACTTCAATTTTCAACCATGAAGGTGAATATTCAAAATAGAAGATGAATTTTCGAATAGGAAGAATAATTTTCTGAGAAAAAAAACAATTGTTTCAGCAAAATAGTCGAATAGTCGATACTCAAACAAAGAATCTTCAACTGAAGGAGTTGAGTTTTCAAACAGATACATGATTATTAATACTAATCTTAATAAAAAAATACTTAAATTTTAAATTGAATAAAATGGATGTTTAACTAAACAAATAAATTTTCTTCTAAAACTATGGGATTTTCCATTGGAATGAGTTAAATTTTCAATTAAAAAAATTACTTGTAACAAAAAAAAACTAACTTCCAAACAAATCATCAGATTTTTACGCAAAATGATGAAGAATCAAATGAAACTATAAATGTTTAACAGAAGTAGTTGAATTTAAAACCCGAAAGACGCACTTTTAACGAAATTCTTTGACGAAAAATTAATTTCAACCAAAAAATACAATTTTTCAACAAAATGGTTGAAACTAGGAAACTTAAAATTCTCAGAACAAAATGGAATATTGAAATTTTTGGCTTAAAAAATTAATTTCAGGCCAAACATGAGAGTTTCCAACTGTTTTGAGTTGATTTTTCAGTTAGATGAACTAGATGAATTCTAGATTTCAACTAGATGAATGTTCGACTAAAATCAAGATGTTTGACTGTATAACTTGAATTGTTAACCGTAAAGAAGAATTTTTGATGAAGAATATTGACATCCGAAGAAAAAGATCATTTTCTACAAAAAAATCGATTTTGCAACAAAATATGTGAAGTTTCAACGAAATAATTGAATTTTCAATTCAAAAAGACAAATTTTCGCCGGAATGTCGAATTTGAACTAGAAAAGATCAATTTTCTACTAAAAATGAAAAGGTTTTGTTTTCATTTGAAGTAATTGATTTTCAACCAAGCTGATGATTTCTCAGGTATAATGATGAATCTTCGAATGAATTAATGTATTTTAAGCAGAAAGATGAATTTTTGACCATGAAGATTAATTTTCTGCAAAAAATTCAAATTTTCCACAAAAAACATAAGCTCTCAAAGGAATAGTTTAATTTTCAAATTCAAAAATCAATGGTCAACTAAATAATTGAATTTCTCACCAGAAAAAGATGAATTATTTTTTAAGAAAGTAGTTACAATTCCAACCAGAGGTGAATTTGGAATCAAAATAATGAAATTTTAACAAGAAAATCTGATTTTCAACAAACAAGTTTAAATTTAAAACAAGTAGTTGATTTTTTAACTAAAAAGGATAAATTCGCAAGGAACAATGTAAAAAAGCTTTCTATCATAGTCCAGAAATATTTCTTTTTCGGAATAATATAAATTTGCGAAACGTTTTTCTTATAATGGGAAAAGAATTCTTCCTCTCATGACGTGTACATTTAAATATTTTGAGAATCAGATTAAAGGAACGTTACATCCTGTAAATCAAATGATAAGATCTTTTTTTAATTCATAAGAAGAAAGCGATCATTTCTCGTATTTTTTCGTTAGAAATTTCAATCGTCTAGGTTGAGTCAAGTAAATTCCCGGTCAACAAAATTCCCAGTAATTTCCCGGTCAAGTCGCCACCCTAAAATCTCAGAAAGCAACAGCATTTTAAACAGACAGTTGAATTTGTAATCTCAAAAGTTACATTTTTTACGAAAAGTCATTTTATAATAATGACACATGAACCTTCTACCAGAATAGATGGATATTCAATACAATAAGATATTTTATGTGAAAGGGCGAATGTGCCAAGGAACCGTCGAAATTCGCCCAAAAAGATGATTTTAGAAAGAAGAAAAATCGAATTTTCGAAACAAAATTTTCAATTTGGAACAAAATAGTTTAATTTCAAAGCAAAAAAAGATAAATATTCAATCCAAAAGGATGAATTTTTTGTCCAGAAAGACAAATTTCAAACAAAACGTTCGAATTTGAAACAAAATACAGTTGATTTTTTTTTTGGCGACATTTTAGAAAGACAGTTGAATTTTCAGTCTCAAAAGCAGGGGCGGTCAACGTAATGGGGGATATACGATCGCGTACTATTATGATTATATTTAGTTTACAGACCAGTTGTAGGCGCGCTGTAGTCGTCAGCGGGTGAACGAGGCAGAGGGAGATTGTAATTTAAATTTTGTTTGGGAACTGTCATAAATAGACATGACCTAAAAAAACATTATTTGAGTGAGTGAGCGATTTGTTTTTTTAATTTTGTTGAGTAATCCTTTTTGCCTACATTTGTTTGCGGAAGAGTGAAGTGAACGATATGCAATATAAATATTGCACCGCCAGAAATATATTCGCCATCAGTGGGAAAACTTTTACTTCATGTTTGTGACGAGCCTGAGGAGAAAATGCAAGGCATTCGGGAAAGCTCTCTAAATTTTCTGCAGGTGAGTATTTCTTTATTTTCATACCTAGAACATTGTACATTCTTTCAGTCTGATTCTATAACTTTTTGAATATATCTACACTTTATAAGAGACAGATTTTTTTTTCAATTATAAGAAGAACCTTTTGTAATTTTTTTTTCTCTGTGAGGTTAATTTGCTTCCTTCCAATTTATATGACTTGAGACAATGAATTTAGAAAAATATTTGATGTTTTTATTCAAGGGCGGAGACTTTCAGAAAAGAA
>WSXT02177851.1:5183-37756 GCA_011762715.2 Neuroterus valhalla | reverse complement strand
AGTTGCTAAAAACAATAATAAATTGTTTAAACAATTTGAATAAACATATAATTATCAGTATAAAGTAGTATTTCATTTATTTGAAACAATCTGCGTCAAAAAACCGCAAAAAAATCATAATTAGAGCCAAAAACTCGAAAAACCCATTTTTTCACTTATGGCGATTTTTCGGGACCCTATAAAACAGACTTATGGAGGTGATATTTGAAAAGTAATGATTAATTCGCATTCTGTGACCAATTGTGAAGAGAAATGGGGCATTTCAAACTCGATTCATCCAATATTGAGATTTCAAAATAAAATTTACAAAAACGTCTCTTTTTCTTATGGGAAATACGTGTTAAATTTCACGGGTCTTGCAGCACCTCTAAATATTTTTTTTTTCAAAACAAAACATATGCATTTATTTTTTTGTGGATTCGAACAAATTTCCGGGCGTTTTGCATAAAAATTCGAAAAAAGAAATTTGAACCACCCGAATGAATATACTACTTATAGATTTTTTGTGCAATCCTTCGATTTCAGACACTAAGTGTTATTTGTTCAAATAAAATGAATTAACAAATACATAATATTGACCCAAAATATATATTTCGTTCATTCATATCAAACAATTAGTGATTTTTGTGGAAAAGTTTATAAACAAATCCATAAAGTTACTATGTTTTAGTATATTAATTTAGTTTCTTCTACCCAAACAATTGAATTTTTATAAACAACGGGCTTTTGCTGTTTTGTTCTTCTGTTAGACAAACATGCATAATTTTTAAACATATTTAATAAACAAATTACTCTGAGGACATTTTGCATGAAAATGACATTTATTTTTTATGGAGGCAAAATAAGGCATTTGTTTATTACGTTCTTCAACAACAGTTTCTTTCAGAACAATTTATTTATTTCCTTTATTTCAACAAAGAGGAATAATTTTCCTTATAACAAACTATCATATAGAGAGGTATTTTTAAACATATCTGAAATCGATTTAAAACGAAGAATTACCATTACTAAAAATGACAATATTATGCATTTGATAATTTGTTTTGTTTAATCAAGTAACACTCAATGTCCGAAATCAAAGAATATCACAGGAAATATATGAGATTCATTTTCCTTCGTGTTGAAAAAACGAAACATATCTTTTTCAAAATGACGGCTTTATGCATTTGTTTAAATAATTATCAAACGTGCTCTCATTTTTATAAACCGTATCAACATTTCTTTTCCTCCAAATTTTCAATTCGAAATACTCATCTGGTGTAGCTGTATATTATTTTTACTAGAAAACTAACTCTTTTTTAATTATTTCTTTATAAGAATTTCAAACAATGTTTAAAATATATGATACTGTAAGGCATCATTCAAGACGAGCTTCTCCAACAGTATTATGTAACTTTGCCTAAATTTGATAGATTCTCACGAAATTTTACATCGAAATTTTTGTTTTTTTGGATATTTCATTGTTGAATAGAGAAAAATTTACCAATCCATCAGGCATTATGCTTGGACAACTTTGTTTGAATTTTATAAGCTTTTATATAGGAAAGAAACCATCAAGAGGGTCGAAAACTGGATGGGCTCAAATTCACTTTCGTCGATAGACCGGCAGCCAGACAGACAGACGAGAATGTCAAAAACTCAGCAAACTCAGTTAAGAAATTTTTGCCCTGGGTAGTTTTAAACAGTGGATTCCTGATTCAGACAACTAAGTGGCAATATAATTGGTTGTCACTTTACTCATGTATGTTTGCGTTTCATGTTCGAATCCAGGCTGTGACACATTTTTTCTCGTTTTCCAAGAAATCATCTGTTCGCTTCAATCATTAAATTTCAATTTATCTAAATCGAGGCTCAAAACTATAGGGCGTAAATATGGATTACTCAAATTCTAAAAATGTGACCCTTATACCGAAACTTGTGAAGAGAAATAAAACTAGAATGAATTTAGAAACCTGGTAGTATTGTCATTGTTAATTGAAATTAAAGTGAGTGGTATCTGGAACGAAGTTAAACATTAAGATTGCGTGCAATAGGACTCCGAACAGCAACTTAAAAGTCAGGCTTGGAGAATGGGACGTCAGAGACGCTTCAGAACGATTACTCCACGAAGAATACACCATTGAGCGAAAAGAGGTAAGAGAAAACAGACTAAAAAAGAATTACGTTACATAAATCTTATTCAACAATACGAAATGTCATTCCGTTTTCTTAATCAAGTCTATCAGGGAACGTCTGTTCATTACATAGAGATGATTTTCGAAATTTGGGATATTTCTATTATTCTTATCGAGCAAGATTTTAAAAAGATTTTGAAGTATTTCAAAAGATTTCAAACACATCTACTGAATTCAAGGTATTTTATAAGATGTGAAATGATTAGAAAGGTCTTCGGTTGTCTTAAACAATGTCTTATGTACTCAGAGAGAAGGAACATCATTTTCTGCGAAATTTTTTTCAAAGTTGTATTTCTGAAGATGTTAATTTGGCAATTTTCAATAACCAACGCACGTCTCGACTTTAACTGCAGGTCTTCTTCAAGCTGAATATAACCTGAAATCAAAATTAAAGAAAATTATAAGCTTGCATATAATTTTGATACTCAAATCGAACGTAAGAATCATACTCCATTTGTTACCTGTGTCGAGAAATTCAGACAATAGAAACATTTCAAAATTGTCGTTGTTACATGGAAATGTTTTGGAGAGAACTGACATAAGTTACTTCAAACGCAGTTTGTAATAAACGTAATCAATTATTTATGATGAATAAGACTGTATTTTGTTGAGACGGACATTATACATTGAAGATGGAGGTTGGAAACCTCGTGACATATTGAAATGAAATCAATAGTTGAAAAAAAAATTTTCCTTCAGAACCGACGCTGGATACCAAATCCGGTTTAAAAGATCGTCAAAGCAAAGAAACATTGAAAACAAAGTACATTTTTTCATTCAACAATGTAGTGAAATAAAAAATTTAGAATGTTAACTTCAACAGAAATATGGTTAATTTATGCGAGGTACTTACTGTTTTTGGCGCGCGAAAAAAATGACGTTTATAAATCCTATCGCTTCTCGAACCACAACAAAAGCACTTCATTTTAAAACTATTTTCAAAAGTATCACATTCGAAGTATCACAGTGAAGTAACCTCACCACAACAAAACTTTATGTTACGTGGTTGTCATGTACGACCGGCAAAATAAAAGTACTTAATTTTTTTCCCTGAAGAGGCGCGAAAAAAAAGAATTGCACCGTTTATTCTACTCTCCGACTGCACGATCTATTCCGGTAAAATACGATCGATCTACTTCATGATTCCTATAGGGGATATGTCTCCTTATGTTCCTTCGTGGGAACGACAATAGCATAGACTAACCAGAACATCAGAAGTAGTATCAGTTTTCCATAAGTAATTAAGATAGCGGAAACTGAATTGAAATCCCAAATGATAAAGCGCGCCAAAAACAATGTAGTCGAAAATTGTAGGAAATGATGCGCAACTTGTATATGCAACCATTGTAAAGTGCTTCGATAAATTCCTTCATCATCTGATATTCCGTTTTTGAAATTGTCGCTTCTTTCAAAACTTTAATCAAATCCCCACGCGTGTTGTGATAAACCAATATTCGGATTTCCTACTTCACAATCACATTCATGTTCACTAATGCGAGTCTTTACACTTCTTCCAGTTTCAACCAATATAAAATTTATAACGGCTTTTACATTTTATCAGATAGACTATTCCAGATCAGTTTCCTTTATCTTGAGAACACCTTAGACGTTAAGAAAGACCTCCAATATAGGGTAAAGAGACCTTGAGATCAGTTTGTTTGTAAGTTTTAATTCATTTTTTATTTTTGGAAGAACTGTTGTAAAATTCATAAATTCTTTCTTTGATGATGTTATTGAATAATGGGAGTGAGTAATCATTTTGTACTAATGCTCTTTTTCTAGATCAATTCTTGATCAGTGAAATTAAACTTAATAGTATAATTATAACAATTTAAAGAAAGTCTGGATCAAGTAGGAAAAACATTAATACAAAAAAATTACCCACTTCAATTATTATATAACATCACCAACGGAAGAATTCATGAAATTTATAACAATTCCCTTGTCTTTCTGAACGTCTCAGGTGTTCTCTTGGAAGACACAATATTAATATGTATTGTACAAACAACCATACACCTAACAGTTTTCTTTTCTTTAAAAAACAAAGATATGGATGGTAAAGAAAATTCATATGGAATATTTTACCTGATAAAATGTAAAAGCTTTCATTAATTTTATATTTGTGAAACTGGAAGAAGATTGAAGACTCGTATTAGTAAAAAAACGTGATTGTGAAGCAAGAAATCAGGATACTGGTTCGTCACAACATGCATGGCACTTTGATAATTATTTTGAGTTTGAACTTGAAATTATTATGATTATAGCTCCAAAACGTAATACTCACAAAAGAAGAATGATTGAATCCATTTTCATGAATTGGTATGTATATGTTTCTTCTAATTTAAAAACCGAAGTATTGAATATTACCAAGAGTTATCAGAACACTTTCTAATGGTTGTCTACACAAGTTATTCATTATTTTCTACAATTTCGAATTTAATTGGATTTGGCGCGCTTCTTTTTGGGCATTTCGATAAGTCTCCGCCAGAGAGTATCAGAAAGAGGGTAGAGGCTGCCATGCGAGCCCAATGTATTTTTGCGTACACGATTTTCAGCGCTAACTCTTGCATAGCCCTCATAGCCTCAAAATTCAAATTTAGGGCCCTTTCGAAATCTCAATCAGCTTACCATCTTCTATTTATTAGGATTATGAAATAAGGGGATAATAAATAAAAAAATTTCAAATAAAAAATCGAGTTTTTCATTCCACAAAATATAATAAAAGGAATTGCACTGCAATTATGCAAATGCGCTGGATGATTTTGAAAATAAATATAATTCCTCTTTTTAATTAATTAAGACTATTACATCAAACATTGTTTCAATTCACTCTCTGTTATATCATAATTTTTCTCACACTTTTCAAACTGATATATTTAATATATGTTATACTTGCGTTACAGGACTACTTGTTTTCGGAAAAAAAGAATCATTTTTGTTATTTATTGAGTTTCTTTGACAACACTCAATACAACAATATGTTGGGATTATTGTTCAAAATCCGCAGTGCAATTTATGAACTGACATTGTTTACACTTGTATCGATTGACGATCTGTTGAGATCCACGCAAGCCGTTAAACATACACGGAAGTATATGTAAATCGGACTTACAAGTAGTGTTGGAATTCGTCAGAATAGTTTTTCGGCTGAGACTATAGGTGCGCTACTTTCGCAGATACGCTCAGCTTCTACTCTCTGCAATACCCTTTGGTTTCCGCGATCTTAATTACTCATGAACAACTGACACTACATATCTGAAGCAGTGTGCTCGGATCGGAAACTGAAGCCAGTCACTAACACACGCGCGCTGTGTGTAAGCAGCACGGCCGTAAGCCGTATCTGGCTGTGTCACACACACACACAGCGCGCGTGTGTCAGTGACTGGCTTCAGTTTCCAATCTGAGCACACTGTTCTGGAGCATTCGTTAGGCCATGTTTTCGTCCTTCCATGACACAACACGTATTCTTGTTGAAAAATGTCGTTAAATTGGAATTCATAAAGAATAGACATAAGGAGATCAAACTAGTGAAACTAAAAATGACCTCTTTTCTGTTGCCAGAAGTTTGAGAAGTTCACGCACACTCAGGAATGTACAAACTCACACTCAAGTATAGTCCGAAACTTCCCGAGCATGGCGTGCCTTCTGCATTGTACAAATAATATGGCCGCCTATGTGAACATGACGTATACATAACCTCAAATGCGACTGAAATGTCGGCCATTTTTTTTCAATCAAATGCGGTTAGTACGCCATGCTCAGGAAGTTCATGCACTGCACATGTATATGTACGTGTTGGTGGCAACAGAAAAGCGACCGATTTCGGTGAAGTCCATGCATTACAGATTGGTCTCCTTATGTCTATTTTTCATGTTTGAATCATTGAAGCCTCATTCAAATCTTGAGGTTTCAATATCAATTTATAATGTCTGTCTCATCAAAATCCCGCCTCATTCATCATAAATAATTAATTCTGTTTACTACAAACACAGGTAACAAATAGAGTATGATTCTTACGTATGGTTTGTGTATCATAATTGTATGCAAGCTTATAATTTTTATTCTTTCCAATTTCGACTTCAGGTTATATTTACTTCGAAGAAGACCTGCAATGAAGGTCGAAACGAAGGTTGGCTTTCAACAATATATGAATAAATAACAGATTCATTGACACCTAAATCCATTTTTTCATTATTGGACCGTATGACCAAACAATCTTCACAAGAAACTTTATTAGAAATTCCGAAGTATTTTCGCGGATTTTAGAAGATTCTTGAAGATTTCGAAACGTGATTTCCATTTTGAAGGATTCATTCATTTTGTTCCTTGGTTGGCAAATTTACAAAGATTTATTGGTTTCAAGGGAAGGTTCTGGTCTTTTTTTTGAAAAAGATAAATTTTTTTTTATTAAATCATACGTATGAATGTCTAGAATATGTGTGCAAAAGGATTTTTTGATCCGGAGCACATTTTCCAGATTGAAGCCTCTCGAACGCACTGAACTCCCGAAAAGTGCTTTTGAGACTTGAAACTTTGGAGGCGTTTTTTTCGAAACCACTTTTTTCAACCTCATGTCAAGCCTAACTCAAGATCTATTTATCCGATTTCCTTCTACTGAAGTCTTCCTGGAAGAATATGATTCTTTGTATGACTTCAACCTAAATTGGGTATGAACAATTGTTAAATCATTATTGTTCAACAAGATTGAAGTTGCAAAAAGTGGGTAAAAATTGGACGTTTTTTTCAAATGGCCATAAATTGGATAATTTTCCATAGAGATTCATTGAAAATAGGTTGATGTCATGGGGATTTTTATAAATTTTTTGAAACAATGATTTGTTTTGATGTCAGTTCAGTACAAGAGGCTGTAGACTTGAAACGAGCGAACGATGTCTCGCCGAGAAAGGTTCACGAGAGCCGCCATATCGAATTTTGTGAAAAAAGAATTGTCCTGCCTTCTAAAAACAAGACTCAATAAAATAATCGAAACCGGAAGTTTATAAGTCTTTCCTTTATCTCATAATAAATCATTACACTTTGCTTCATTTTTGGCTAGAAAGACCAAAACCTCCCCTTAATATATTATCATGTATTTCAAGGAATTACTTACTTACCGTTTTGGCACCAAGTCAGTCACTTGGATAGCACATACTTACACAGACCGATGGCGACATCGGTCCATTAGGAGAAAAAAAAATGCTTGTGGTTCACTACTCAGCCCGGTTCACAACCCAGCCCTCTCCCCTAAGTTATTTTAGCCAAATTAGTTTTTACCGCATCAGAATTATAGATGACGCTATGTGATTTTGCGGTTCCCGAAATCCCTAATCCGAGCTCAGACCGGAAAAATATTTTCGGGTCCATTGGACCAGAAAGTCAGTCCATCGGACCGAGTTCGTGGGTTTGGTCATTGGTTGGACCAGAATTCGGGTCAAGACAATTGAGAGTGTATAAATTCCAAAATTGATCAATTAAAAAATGATAAAAAATTTTTCAGGTACATCCTCAATATGCGCCATCAGATTTCCGGAACGATGTGGCTCTCATTAAATTGACAAAGACTGTCGCCTTCAAGCAACATATCGTGCCGGTTTGTTTGCCGGCTAGAAATTTGAAACTCTCAGGACGAGCTGCCACGGTTGCTGGTTGGGGAAGAACTCGACACGGTCAGGTTTCAGCACCGACGGTTCTTCAGGAAGTCGAAGTCGAGGTATGATTATAAAGAAAGTAGTAAAAGACTCGGAGAATGACTTTCAATAACTGGGACTGCAATTGTGCCTGAAAGAAAGAGGTGAATGGGAGCAAAACCCTGCTTTAATTTCTTTGTTCTTCCAGACAAGTTTTCAGATTCATTATATATTTTTAGGGGAATACAAATCTTGAGGAGATAGATTATAAGTTTCAATTATTCGAAAAAAGGAATAAAAAATTGAAAAGGGAAGAAAGATGGCAGTATGGTAAACCCGATTTAGTCTTCTCATTCACACATTAACTGCGTGTTGTCTCAGTTGACTAATGTGGTTTACAAAATTGAATTTTTAGGCTGTGATACGTGTTACACAGGCTAAACTAGTAGATTGCTTTCTACAAGGACCGAAGAACATCATGATAATTTCAGACAGAATCCGAAAAACTATAAATTGATAGATAAACATCAATTTCAAACTGATCATCAGTTTGATTGGGATGATTTTCTCCACATTATTCCCGATCTTTCTTTCTATAGTTCATTGTACTACATCATTTTAGGGTCATTTATTAGACTTCCGAGGTCTGACTTATATTCTGAAGATAAGAATATTGATAATATTTATCCCCTAGTAAATTATATTAACCTCATAGAATAGGCGTAAAACTCCAAAAATTTTTTTTTTTTAATTTTAGATCGTTGAAACAATCAAAATAATGTATCATACCTTCCTTCGAATGCTTGTTACAACACTGAACCCCTTAGGTATATTTGTCAGTTTTCCTCTCTATTTCAGTGTCTCGATGTCAAGCCTCCAAGTTAGAGCAATACTGTTGTTTTTTCTCCTACCAAATTTTAGTTTAACGTGTTCATATTTTGTTGGTTCTTCAATACCTAATTCAGACGTAAATCAACTATGATTTTTTATCCTTTTTCCTAGTTCCACGTTTAAGTGTTTTCCAAATCCGAATATATCCTGATGACGTTTTACTTTTCGTCATCCTTTAACATCACTTTTTCGTTTTGTTGATTGGTTTCTCAAATTTTATTATTCAAGACTCGTTTATTATATTGAAATAATAACTTCACAGATCTTGACACCGAAAGATGAAGATGAGAGGATTGATTTTTTCCCCGTCTTTTTCAAACAATAATGCTGCATATCACAGGGAGGAAAATTTTGTTTGGAATTTTTTTTTGAATATCGACCCACACGAATACGAAACCTGACGAGAGGTAAATTTGTCTCTTGAAACGTTGTAATTAACAATGAAGAAAAGGATCTGACCATCTTGATGCCAATTTGTTGTCTGAAGTATGTCAAGAAACACTTCCACCTTCTTTTTCCATATACCTATCTCTCAGACGAATAAACACCAGAGAAGCACAATACCTCCTTGAATTATGTATCAAAGTTATACGAATCATATAAAGATATGTTGGAAATAGTCCAAGAACAACAATTATTATTATCTTTTAGATGAAATCCTCATGTGCCTTCTTCTCTCTTAAGAGAGGAAGAGGAGTTCGAGTTGTGAGAAGTCACTCTTTTGTGACAAATCACTTTCATATGATTGATCACTATACTGTGACCCCCTTCATCGCCCCCATCTTATGCTGAGAAGAGAGATTTGAGTAAGGACCATTTACTCTTTCGTGAGCAATTTATCTTCCATGATTGGTCACTAGGTCACTATACAAGTGACCCCCCCCCCCCAAATAAATATAATTTTTGGGGTAATACCTCTTGTGACCAATCACCATTTCGTGATCAATCAAAATGCTGGTATTTCTCCTCTTCTTATTACAAGGAGAAGAGGGTGTTCGAGCTGTGAGCTATGATTTTTCTCTGAATGACACTTAATTTTATATCCCCCCACCCTCTATATTTGGAGAAGGGGATTCAAGGCGTGATTATTCACTCTTTTGTGATCACGCATCATATTATCCACAGTTCACTATTAAAATGCCTTCCCTTCCCCTTTCGTCACTTAGAAAGGTGTTTTGTGGTGTGTCAATTACGCTTTTGTAGACATGACCCTTCTGTGATGAGTCATTCTAACGGTTACGCCTCTTCCTCCCCAACTGGGATGTAAGGCTTGCGAACTGGAGAAGGGGTTTTGAGTCGTCACCAATTATTCTTTTGTAAACAATCACTTTCCTGTGATCGGTCATAGATGGTTATAGATGGTCTTAGATGTAAGTACTCATTCTTTTGTGACCAATCACTCTTTTTTGACCAATCACTCTTCACTGACCAATTACTCTTTTTGCTCAATCACTATTTTGTGACCAATCCCCTTTGTACTCTTTCCCTACAACAGTTTTCATGAAATTTTCATATTTTTTTTTGGAATTAGAGCTGATGAATTCCATCATACGCTAAGAAGGAATGGTTTAGCGTAAAATAAAGATTCGATGTGCATTGAGATGCCACATGAGTGGAGTCTCAATAAAATTAATTGTTCATAATAATGGCAAAGTTTGGTGCATAGCAGTCTATTGTCTACCACTTTAGTTCTCGAAATAAAGAGAAATGATTCCGAAAAAATATTGTTCTATGTGTAGAAATGCCAAATGAGTGAATTCGTTTGTCAAAATGGTTTATAGCAATGACAGATTTTGTTGCAGGACAGTCTATTGCGTACCATTCCTACTTTTTAGATGGGAGAAATTATTTCATTAATAGTAACAATTTTCTATCTTTAGGAATACCAAATGAGTGAATTTGTTTATAAAACTTGTTTAAAACATCAAAGCTTTGTTTCAAGAAATATATGAATTTTTATCCTCAACATGAACTTATATTACACAAAAACGGAATATACTGACTCTCTCATTCTAATACCAGAAAAAAATATCGTAGATGTAATCGATTGCATTTTCAAAGTTAAATCACAACGTAATCATGTTTGCTTACAAAATCGTGTTGTACTTCATTGAATTAGGACCCATACTTAGCATTTTGGAGAAAAAGAAGTTCTGATCCATGATTCTGATGAAAAATCGTTGTTATTTCCTGATTCTGATAGAAATTTTCATTTCAGGTGATTCCCAATGAAAGGTGCCAAAGATGGTTCAGAGCAGCAGGAAGAAGAGAGACGATTCATGATGTTTTCTTGTGTGCTGGATACAAAGAAGGCGGAAGAGATTCCTGCCAGGTAATTATTTAGAAACATTTTTATTTTCAATTGATTCTGGAAATCTTCATTCATTAAGGTATATTTCAATAAATACGCACATGTTGTACTGTATATAATGGCTACCCAGTCCTGACTTCGAGGGCCTTCAGCCTCAGGAATAAATTTTCCGGCTGTTTGTTGAAATGCTGCCGTTTGCTTTTGCCATCTTTCAATTTGAGCGTTTTCTCGACCTTCTGCATTAATTTTTTGCATTATGTAATCCGAACAAATCATTGGCTTCTCTTCCTTAGCACTGAAAAAAGTGTGAATGAAACACTTGTTCCAGGGTACCATTTACCTGCAACGGAAATTACCCTCAGTAGTTTCTATATTACCAAGTTGAGCAGGATACAATTCGCTGACCATATGGGGCACGGAGTTGTATTCTGCCAACTTCGTCGATCATACGCCATAGTCTATAGAAGTAGCAAGGTGCGTTATTTGCACCTTGTAATATTGGATCACAACTCTGTACATGTAGGTAGCCTGCATACATGCAAAGCAGACGATTTTTTCACGTGGTTTATATTATGACCACTGATATGTGATTTTCATAGAAATTGGCCATGTACTTTAAGGTTGAAGGCGGTCACTTCTCGATGCCTAATAATGCACGCTGTCTCGAATCAGTATGGTAACATAGCCAGCTGACTTGAGAACATACCCCAATGCACGGCTTTAACTTGGCCCGCATTTGTGACGTCATCCACTATTCAAGGTATAATACAGATCAGACCCACATTTGTGACGTCATCCACTATCTGGGGTAAACTACAGATCAGTGTATGAGGACCCTCTTTTGAATGGGAATGATCCGGCCGCCATCTTGATTCCAAAACCTATAAGGAAAAGAATGACACTCTACCGCATACCTTTTAGCCCTGCTTGGGGCATAGGTTATGTAACCGAGATTGCTGCTTGCAGAAATAGAGACACGGTGTGTTCTTACGCACGACCAATGAAAAGAAAACTTCCAAAACGCCGCCATGTTGGATAATTAACCAATCAGAAACTGTTGCGGGAATTCAAACTTAGAGTGCCATTTAATATAATTTCGCGCAAATTCATCTGATTTGTCAATTCCTCAATATGGCAGCGTTTTGGAAGTGCGCAGGACAGGAAGAGAATTGGTCCACAGAGGAAACACACCATGTCTCAATCACACCATGTTCCCAACTGAGAGAGGGCCCTTGTTTAAGAAAGTTAAACTAACGAGCCATCTTTACTTCAAAGACTATGGCGTACATTCGAAATAGCACCTGTCGAAAATTTTCCACATAGTTGGCTTATCGTACTCAATTTCCAAGGTTAAGTGAACAACCGTTTAGATTCTACCTGCAAAAAAACTCACTCCCAAGTTCTTACTGTGAGTTATCCTAGTCTCTCTATCTATCTCACTCCTTGACCAGATTCATTATTCCCTTCACACAATCAAACACACTTCTTTCTAAACCTCCCTATCCTGCACACACTTCTTCCAAATGTTTCTACGTCCTTCCTTAGAACCACAGACTCTGCATTGTTCCTTCAGCTTTCCCATCAAGTATTGACATGCTGTCGCTCCCTTTCTCATTCTAAACCGCAGTATTCCATTCCACTTACTCTTATTTTTCAACTTTGTCAAGTGTTCTTGTTCTAGCACCCACTTGATTGTCTTATTCCACATCTTGTTCTTTTATTCCATTCATATTTTATTCCCGTTTAATGTCTCTTACCTACTAATTTTGAAACTTTTGTATTGATTCTCCTTTCTCTGAACCATATCTGACATAGGCTCTGTTGAGCAATTAGGTCCTCTTCTCCTCCATCAGGCTTCTCTTCAAAGTTTAACGCTATCTTTATTGCTAAATCATCATTTCCTTACTTCCATATCCCCGTTTCAGCATATGTTCTGGATAACTTCAACTTACCCCTATGACTTACCTCGAAAATCTTCCGTAAAGACCTTCTACTTTTTTTTGTTTCTTCTGTACGCAGATCTCTACATCATATCAATAAATTGTTCATACGAACACATTCAGAATCCGAATACTCATCCTCCAATAGTCAGCGAACCTTCTTTCCCCTTAATAAACCCTCAATCGTCATCTGCCAATAGTAGAACCTCTTCTGCACATGCTGAAGAGTGAAGCTCACTGCAACCTAAGATCATTTCCCCTTCTCCGTTTTTCTTTACCTTCCTCTCCAAGTCTGACAATGTTATACAAAACAGTGATGGAACCTAGTCTTCAAAAATATCCCTTTTATTTTTCGAGTCATTTTATCATCTACTTCCTTTTCTTCCATAGATTGCCACATCACCTTCCTGTTCAATGTGTCGAAAGTTAACGAACAAGGCTACTTGTTTCCTTTTCGGAAGCCTTACTGGTTGTGTGGAAAACTTCCTTTTTCTTCTACCTGATATTCTGACCTTTTCCTCCCCTTTTGCTTCTTGAGCAGTCTTAATAGACCCGTCCTTCATAACAGGTCCTTTCAGGCCAACCTGCTCCTGGCCATATCTTGTTACAGACTCTCCACATCTTTTCCCTAATCCTTTCCTATCATACACTTCGAGACACTTTCTATCATCTAGAGCTTCATTTCCCATCCCATTCTCTTCTGTTGCTACAATTTTTTGAAGTTTCTGTATCGCCTCGCTCACTCTTCTTCTACTTATATCATATTCACCTTCTCTCTCTACTTCTTCGATCCCTAATCTCTCATCCTTTGTTCTTCAAGCTCTAGCAACACTTTGAAGTACTACATCCATTCACTCATTTTTATCTCCTCATTCACGGTCTCCCTTCTTCCTCTTTTTTATTTTATATTTTCTCCTTACCTCCATTGCTTTCTCTACCTCCTCCACATTTCTCTTCTTCTCCTTCTCTTCCTTCTATTTCTCTGGTGGTCTCTCCTACTGCCGTACTTCCTCTTGTCAATTGTTCCTCCCTTCATTTCCTCACACACTCCTTCATTCTTTATGTACCCTCCTTACACATCACGTTCCGCCATTCGAATCTGACCCACTCTCCTCTCTCCTTTTGGTCTTATCTTGTTCTTTATCTTTCCAATCCCCCTTTGTGATTTTTCCCATCATCCCGTCTTCTCCTTCCTCTTCTATATCTCTCAGAGCCTTATTCTACATTTTTTCTCTGAATGCTATTCATTTTTTCCATCCCCAGTGGCTAATAATTTTTTTCTTAATAGGGAGACTCTGGAGGTCCATTGACGATGTCTGTGGAAGGCCGGCACGTTCTGATCGGTCTTGTATCTTGGGGGATTGGTTGCGGACGTGAGCATTTGCCCGGAGTTTACACCAATATCCAGAAGTTTGTACCCTGGATTGACAAAGTTATGAGCTAATAAAGTTTCTATTTTCTTTCGAAAAGGAGGAAAAAGAAGAAACAAACTCAGAAATACTCACTTGTGGTAAAGAACCCTAGTTTCAAGGTACCAAAGTTTCTTTCTGTCTCAGGCTGATTCCAAATTTTCGAAATAAACCTAAGACTTCCAAGAAGAGGAAGAATGGAAACCTAATTATGCAGCATGGAATTTACCAGGAATACGATAATTCATCGCATTTGGAATTGATCTTATTTTTTGAAAATAATTATAAAATTTTTAAAATATTCATTGAAGTACGTTTTTATTGGCACTTATAAATTTACTTGAATTCTGCTAATTTCTTTCAAATGGAACATTTTGTTTTTTGCAAATATCTGAGTTCCGAAAATTGCTAAGCTTCCTTTTTGCACTGAATTAGTATAGCGTGCGATCTGCACTCAAAAATATAATAACAAGCGAAAACTATTTTGTAAACAAAATTTTCGTTTTTTTACTAAGTATTTCTTATTTATTGATAAGAGGTCATTCTAATTTTCTTGACTCTGAAATCCAAACTCAATGTATTGCAGTTCGCAGTTTTGAGAAGATTTTCTTAATGTCATCAAAAACAGAATCCATCGATTATCACAGACTCGCCATGATTGAATTGTGTACAAATAATTGTATATCTGCGACGGACACAACACGTTTTTGGCAAATATTTAATAAAAAATGAGGGTATGAGATTTTTGCCTTTTCCTTAAGTCCTCTCTTATACGCTTCCCACCATGCTCTTGTCCTTCGAGATTATATGTAACAGTATGATATTTCAACAATGATATTTCTCATTTGTTTCGTAATAACATTAAATAATAAATAATAATTACAATAAAAACTATATATCATCATGATGTTTATCTCAACCTAAAATTTACAATCATATTGCATGGGTGCGATAATTTCTAGCATGTCCCACAGATTTTTTAGACATATTCTACTATCGTCATCTTTTAAGAATATACGTTTCGAAATCGCCCTCCATTCGACATGTTTTGGCGCCAGCGCGGACGACGAGTTTGGGTCATTAGCGCAGAAGAGTAGAGATTGTCGATCTTCACGTCGCACAGTGGTCTGGAGGACCCGAAAAGTTGGCCATAAATCGAAAAGCGAATTTTTTCTTTTCGTGCTTTCGAGTACACTAATTCATTATTGACATATTTATACATCAAATGGCAAAAGAAAAGCGTGCTTAGTTATATATACACGACTGTAGGGAGTGCTCCAAAGTCAGCTGTTCAGATGCTTACGTGGGGCTTCCTCCGCAACGTCAAAGTTCGCGCTTAGTTTTAAGTGGTACTACGTTACAAAAAAAAGCTGAATTTATGGTTTCATCATGGGGACGGCTGTTGAAGGTATGTATAATGAGTTTTTTATGCGCTTCAATCATTATGTGGGATATCAGGATATTTTTAAGTAACACATAAAAAAAATCTCTATCTTTGCTAAAACCCATTCATATTGTTGTAGTTTAACGCGGTCCACACAAGATTTAAATTGGATTACCTAACCAAAGGCCAGTTAATCAAGGATTTTTAAAATTTTGCTGCACATGTTTGCACCATTCGTTACAATCGGTTTTTTTTCGTGAACGCTCGTGCGCGCCCGTCATTTGACCAGGTAGGTATTTGTCGCACGGAATTGATGTAATCCCCACGTTTTGGGACCTCCTGGTTGCAAAAAAGTAGTTTCCACTTTGGTGTCAGTCTGTCTGTTGTCGTTGTCGTCGTCGTTGTTGCCTTTATACTCTATAACTTTTGAAAGACTAATCGGATTGGATTGCCCTTTACCAAACATTTTGAGGGACCGAAAAGACAGGTCTGGTTCGTTGACCAGCTTTTTTGGATGAAAAATCAAAAAGGGGGAGCATTTTGAACATATTTTTTTTACTTTTTTTTCTGAGACTCAAAAGCTGTAAGTACAATTCCTTGTAGCACGTGAAAAGTGGAACGATTCACCCCAACCATTTTTTTCGATGAAAACAAAATTACCAGAGTTATGGTATTCTCAAAATTGAAAAAAGTCAGAAGGAGAAGAAAGTTTCTTTTTGGGAGCCGTCCAAGATCGTTGATACAACTTTTTGAATTTGCTTAGAAGATCGAAAATTTTAATTTTGATCGCACAAAAAATAATAAAAAAAAAATCAAAAGTTTCAAGTTGTCATTTAACCTTGCATTTGAATTCCTTGACCTGGAAAACCCCCAACTGCAAGTTTTCGCGAGCATCATGGCTCTTTTTCAAAAATTGGTCGGCCATTTTGGATCAGCGATTTTTTTTTTTGACATTTTGATTACATATCTGAATTCCTTAACCCCAAAAACCATAGTATACCGATTTTTCGCGCTTTCCTGTTGAAAATTCGATTTATGGCCAACTTTTCGGGACCTCCAGACCACTGTGCGTCGACGAGAGGAGCGGGCTCTGTGTCTTTTTGGTTTAGCCCCGCTTGCGACGAGTTATGCAATATCTTTGGCTGTAAGCAGTAAGCTCATAGTGGATATCAGGCAGGTGACAGTCAAAACTGAAAGTGACGGAAATGTTAACCGAAGCCTTGTGGCGCCGCTGGCTGTACTTTTAGGCCCACAGTTTGTAAAATACATGGGAAAAGTGTTAACAGTGTTAATTTTCAATTTTTTAAGTACATAAACGGAAGTATCCGATTTTTCTGTGCTTGGAACTAAAAATTCAATGTTCTGAGACGTTGACTTCCTTGAGGTTCTTTTAAATCCATGCTATCAATGGGATATAAGTGCGTTGTTTTTGGATGCAACTCGGGATATGCGACTTGCTACGGGAAAGTGTAAGTTTTTACTGGGCCTAATGATAAAAAAGTTATTATTATCTGGTAGAAAGCTATTTTAAGAGCTTATTTTGAATCAAAGAAGCGGGAATTACTTAATCAGTTGAAAATTGTACCGTAAAAATTCGAGAAATGACAGCTTTCTTTTTATGAATTTGAGAGATCTTATCGTTTGATTTGAAGAATGTCACGTTCCTTTAGTCTGATTCTGAACATTATTAAATATATATCTATACTTTAGGAGAGAAACTATTTTCATTTATTTCATTTTGAGGAAAAAGTCGTTGCTCTGTGAAATTTTTTCGGCTGACTCAAGTTGGATAAGGAACAAGAACACAACATGGAACGTGAACTTTAAAAAATTTGGAGGTCCCCTGTTCTTAATTTCAGATGAAAAGTTCAATTTATTCGACTTGAAGATTCCAAAGTTGCAGTCAAATATTCCGAATTGACAATGTATTATAATTATTTGGATTGAATAGATAATTATCTGTCTACATAATTGAGATACATGAATAAATATGTACCTTGATAATATCCCATTTATAGTTATATAAATATATAACTACCGAATATTGTTTACAAGTCTTATATTATTTATAATGAAAATCGTTATAAGTATCCTACATGTTTTTATAAAATATTTAATTTTTATGGATGTCATCATTTTTAACAGGTTTACCATAATGAAGGAAAATAAATTGTTGTCCGAAGTAGAAGAGAAATATAGAATTTTATAATATGATTGAATTAATTGGTAATTTTATTCATAATTAAAAATGTCAAAACTAAAAAGAAAGTCAATTGAAATCTATTTTTTCCGTAGTTTACGATATTTACATATGTCGATACTATGAATTTGATATTTTTGTAGAATTATTGAATGTATTGTGTAAGGAGCGTATTCGTATATAGTCCTAAAAATAATTGTTTCTTCACTTTTTCTTAGGACCTATTAATTTATTGGGTATTTGAAATATTAACGAATATTTTTTATAGATAAATATATGCTAAAGAACGTGGTTTATTAATTAGAATAATTCAAATTTTGATTTTCCTCATGCAATAGAATATTTATCGGCCTAAAGGTACAGCCAGCGCCGCCACGCGGCTCCAGTCGAATCTCACGTCACATTTATTCCACAGGCCTTTATAGGAGTGCCACCTGCCTGGTGGATATATATTGTGAATTTGAAGTTGCAATGCGAAACCTGATGTCCATCTAGCGAACTCACGAACATGGCTGTCTATGGGATACACTTAGAATTGTTTACATTCATGTTGTACTCAATAAACGCGATAATAACTGATTTTGTTTCAGAGTAATCAGTCAGAAGTACATAAGAAGTTTCTTAAGTAATATAATATCTTAAAAATTGAATTCTCCTGGAATCCTAGAAAGGGAAACGATACTCGCAAAGGCAATGTGTGCTGTGTTGTCAACTGTGACTTCGAAAAAGAAAACAACACTAATTTGAGTTACCATTAAATACCAAAATTTGTCAGAGGTACTGTTACAGTGAAAAATCTTGTTGGAGAAAGCATTGTTGATGACAAACGTTCCGAATGGTTGAAACGACTCAATATTCAAGATACTGATTAACAAATACTAGTTTTCTCTCTGTATTCCAGGGTTGATGATTATGTATTTCCTGGTTAGTTTTTTATATACTTATTACGTGACTATTAGGTAGTATTATTATCATGATCATCATATAATCCTATGGTTAATCTTATCTTCCCATTTGTAAGTCGTTTCACACACGATTATAAAACCAGAATTGATCGCTCTTTCACCCGAGAAGAAAGAATCCATCAAAATGACGACTCTGTGAATTGCGTATCTGTCATTTGCAGATTAAAAAATTGAAAACTGAATTAGTTTGCTACTATGTCTATTGGTCATTTTCTTAGGCAGCTTTGAATCTGTGATATAGTTGCATGACCATTCGGGGTGAAGTCAAATTGAATGAGTTCCCCTCTTCTTGAATAAGACGGTCTATTTTGAGGTGAGGATCCCATATTTCATACGATTCTCGAATTGTGTAAATCAACGAGAGATTAGAATGAATCATACGCGAGGCTACTAGATTCAGATTGCTATTTGAGTTCTGAAAGAAATAAAGGATTTTGCGGCTTATAAGTCAGCTAAAAAAATAATAACTCGTAAAATTTTTGTTCAAAAACGAATCGGTAGCAATCCGGAATTCCAGTGACAGACATGCAATTCAGAAGCCTTCGAAACACATTCAATGCAAATGAATGGACTTTTGTTTCCTGGGCACCTTCGATCAGATGTTTCTGGAAGACGGTGTTGCAACAGCATACTCACACAATGTGTTTAGAGAGAGTAGGAACATTGTCCTCACATTCAAATTATACTTCACTTGAATAAAAGTGTTGAGACTAATGTATATCATATGCATGCCGAATCCCATTGGCAGCCATGTTTGTGTTAATACAGCAGCGCGTCTTTGTCCGCGGTGGATGTTTTCCTTGCGAATAAATCTTATATAGTTTTAATTTGATAAGTTGCAATTTAGAGACCTTGCGATCCTTTGATTTAGGCACACCTTGCTCCTTGTTGCATCTCGATACTCAATGACGATCGTACTCCTCGTACAGGTAAGTTTGCTTCTACGGACAAATTACAATAATCATGAATTTGTGTCAAGGAAGAGGAAGAATGATCGAAAATAGAATTAATGTAAACGTATTATTTTATTAACCATCATAAATTATGTGTTTTGCGATTCTCGGGAGTCCCTTGATAATTTTGCTAACTAGCTCGTTACAAATTATAGACCACTTTACCCGTAAGTGTCTCTACATTATTATACAATATACATATTTTCAAAAAAAGAGCGTCCCAGTATGAAACAAACATAGTCAAGTATTCAACAAGAAGGTGAGCCTATTTGTGAAAATTAATAATTCATAGGTCATCTCAGATTTCCGCAGCACAACAAAGCAGGAAAGATATCTTCAATTGAAAATTCCTTTTTACAAAACGGTGAATTCATTTTAAATTAGAACCATTTGAATTCGAAAATGGATATAACTTGGAGCTTCTGAAATCTCCGAGGTGACCACTAAATTTATTCTTTTTACATTTCCTTGTAGCTTTTCAAACTGTCATAAATCTGGTCCTGTAGCCGAGAATCTGATTTCATTTTTTGAAAACGAGAAACGATCTGCTGTGGCACCAGCGCTCTAATTGGTTCGGCGCTCCACTCCATGGTGAAATAGAGACACGGTGTGTTCTTGCGGACGACCAATGAAAAAAACATTCCAAAACGCCGCCTTGTTGGATAATTAACTAATCAGAAAGTGTTGCGGGAATTTGAGCCTAGAGTGTTATGTAATATAATTTTGCGCTACTTCATCTGATTTGTTGATTCTCCAATATGGCGGCGTTTCGGGAGTGCGCAGAACAGGATGAGAAATGGTCCACGGAGGGAACACACCATGCTCCACTCATGTATTCGGTACACGGTCGTATACATAGGTCCGGGGGCTCTCGTGGTGGGGGATGTTCGCTAACGTAAGCCAAAAAGTTTCGCAAACGGGCCACTGAGTGTAGTGGCGCACATATCGAGTGCTTTAGGATTTAAAAATCAAAACAAACCACGGTCGTCTAATCCAAGTGAACCGAAGATGTCAAAAGACGAAGTATCAGCAAAATTCACACAATAATGAAAAGACCTGCAAAATGCCTGGTTGTTCTGTGCCGAATCGTGAGACAAATAAGTCAAGATTAGAAGACAAAAGATCAACTTTTGAAGAACCGGGTGATATTTTCGTACGAAAAGAATGGAAATCGTGTGTCCCCGGTGTGAACTTTTTTGGTTCGAAGGCGCAGGTTTATGAAGATCATTTTTCGGAGGAAGATATCATCCGAAAAAATGTAAAACGTGAAAATGATCCATTAGTTAACTAAATTTTTTATCCACAATCTTTATCTGTAGTGAGTTTTCTTTCATAAGCACAAATATTTTCCAACGCAACTAGTTGCATTTTAATATTTTTAGAAATAAGTTTCATAAAAATGATTTCCAGCTTTATTGTGGTTTTATCATTTCCAATGATTCATCCATATTTTTCTAAATACCAATCATATCTAGAACAAATTAATTTTTTGAGATTTGAATTTTAAATTGAACCGCCACTTTCAGCACTCTTCTGTTACGCCACCACTAGAAGTGGCGATTTTCTGAATGAACCGGAAGCTTCAATGAGGGAACATCCCCCACCGCGAGAGCTCCCGGACCTGTGTATACGACCGTGATTCGGTATGTGCAGACGGTTGGAGGAGAGGGCTGGCGCTGCCGTCGAATGTTATACGTCTGCGCCCTCCGAAAGCACCGTGGTCGCCACGGTACTAACTTTTGCTCCATGAGATTCAACATGGAAGCGTCCCTCGAAGGGAGGGTGCCAGTAGACTTGCACGGTGCCAATAGTGACATTTATGGTTCAAATCCGTTCCATGACAGACATTTCCTTCTTTCAAAAAGTTAAAAGATCAGGTAATCGACGGAGTTGCATATTGAGGAGAAAATTTTCACATTTCCTGAATTCACACCTACCTTCTTGCTTTATTCTATACTTAGTCTTATTCCTTACATTTTCTTGCTTACTTTACAGAAACGTAGAAAATTAAATACAATCTGTGATCGCAAGTAACACTACTATTTATACACACAGCAAATCTCCTGGTCACATATCTCTGGTACAGGGATATATATTTAAGAATCGAAGACTTCCAAATCAACTTAACAAACGTAACGTGAAACTTAACAAGCTTCTTTAGAGTTATCAGCTCAATGTACAAACGCAAGAAGATAAACCTAGTCACTGAAAAAATTGCGTTAAAAATTGCCTTTCTGGAAATGAGTATCGGTTTCAGTGAAGGGATTTTTCTCCACGCAATCAAGAAATAAGTAACTTATTTGTAAGTGAGACAATTTTTTCAGTGTTTTTATGAAAGTACTGTACAATCTGAATTTCGAGTCGCTGCTAGGGAGAGCTAATCAAGAAATAAAAATAAAACTATCATTCCAATTTGGCGAAACAGAAGGAGTAAACGTAACTACAATGACGATTACAACCCTCGATCACTTCAATTTTAATGATATCACACACACGCAGCGTAATACATAAAATCTATGTAAAAATTTACTGTACAATTCAAATTCATAATTTAGTTTCTAGAAAAATGATATGCGCAAGCAAAAACAAATTTTATGTAATGAGTTAATATGCTATCTAATTTGCATCAATTTTTTTCTTGATGGAATGAATTCTATATCTTCCATTGGATTCAATGAATAAATTCACATCGGCTTTGCTCAAATCCTCATGCATAATTAGTACCGTATTATGCATCATCATGGATATTAAAGATCGAATTAATGTCTCCTACTCATGCAGTTTAGATTCTTCCAATAATAATAATAATAATATTGAATAGATAATACTAATAAATACGATCCTTTTTCTTTCAGAGTTACCATAATCAATAAATATTATTTCATTCTTTTGTTTGCTCTTTTGTTCGTGCGCCGATAGTAATATTGATCGACGAAGGCTAACTATTTATTCCGTTGTTATTGCAGCGAGCATCTATACTGCAATTCGTAATATATTTTCGAAATCTTTTGAAGTCAAAATGTTATAAAGTTTATTCATGTTTTTACGAAATAGAAATTTTATTTTTATTAAGATAATTGATAAAACATTTTCTTGTAGGAATTTATCAGATTTCGTTATACACAGAAGAATTATTAATATTAGGTCAATTTTTGGTTTATCATATCGAAAGATTGTGTCCAAAATTTAATCGAATTTATTTAGTGTTGTGTAGTTATTTATTTTCAGGTTAAGAAATATTTGATGTTTTCCGGATGAAAAAGTTTATGTGTTTGTTAAGAATGCGCAGAATTTCACTACTCGAAAAAATGTCCAAAAGTTTGTGAATAACGAGTTGGAGAAACACTTTTTTGCGTAGTAAAACGAGTTTCGATGATTAACTAATGTGGAATTTTGGAATATTCTTAGACTTCAGAGATAATTCAGATTGATTATGTGAATTCCTATGGTTTATAGAATATTCTGGGATATATTTGCAACAAACTGCATATAGGTTTTTTCGTACATTTTTTAATTTAGTGACTTTCAATCGAATCCTGTGGTAATACTCTGGAAAAACAGTCAAATGATTTCAAAAACATTGAAAGGAAAATCGTAGAAAATTCATTTTCGTGATAAAAAGTGTTTTGAAGATTAGGTTTGAAATAAATACTTGAATATCCCAGAACTTTCTGGATATTTGAAGAAAAAGATTGAAATTCCGTAGATTTTATAGACTTTTCCTGATTGTATTTTTTTCTCATTTCTCTATAATTTTTTTACAATCTTTATTTTATAAAATGCTATTTGAAAATGGTTTCAAAGATTAGATCTTGAAGAAATACTGGAAATATTTAAATTCCTTACCAAATTCCAAAAAAATTTAATTGATTTTATAGAATTTTCCGTATTATTGTTGAAATCATTTCTCTATATTTTTATAGAGTTTTTTGTTGACTATTAATTAGATTGAAAACAAAATTTCATAGGAATTTTCCTTTAAATCCTGAATAAATTACAATAAAATTCGTTAGTTGTGTTCTATTGATGAATTAATTTGGTTCATTAATTAATTCTATTAGTATAAGTTCTTAAAAATGGCTGAAAAACAAACTTCTCATGAACACCGTGAAATACATTCCTCCAGAATATTCCCTCGAATATTCCACAAATTCCACAAATTTTCTATGAAGATTTCCTGAATATTCCATAATCCATCAAATTTCTGTAAAAAATATAAAATCTAATTCGTATCAAAGCTTTTTCCCTCTTCAAGAAAAATTCGAAAAAGCAATCATAAATAAATTATTGTAAAAAATAATAGTTGAAAGAGTTCAAGCCCAATCAATTCACGAATGTGAGGATATCCTGTGAAATGTAAAATTTCTTAAAACTTGAACGTGAGAATAAAATGGGTATCTGATTGGATCAAACTCGGTCAATCAATATTTGTATAGCGACTGAAGAGTAACAAGTGGAAAAATTTAGAGAGTGTTTGTGCGAATTCATAATGAATCTCATACAAAAAATTCCCGAATAAGTACCTAATTGTAATAGATAAAACATTTTGAGGTTATGGTGTCAAAAAGGAAGTCTAAGTTCCCTTTGTCAATGGACAGCTTTTAATCTACTAGTCATAGCCAAAATGGTTCCACTATTCAGCTGCCAAAAAAATTCCTCTGTATCTCTGCTGGGATTCGAACGCAGGTCTTCAGATTGCGAAAATTAATAATATTTTTACAAGATGCACATTTGAGTATTAATAAGACGCTGCGCTGCTTTTTACATGTGTACATATATACTTCCAATGAAAAACTCATGTAAAAGTGCTCCGTCAATTCGCGCTCCTATATCACCTAAGTTTTGTATATGAATAATCGGTAACTTGGTCATTTTATATAACAACTAGTCTGGCGGTAGATACTTGATAATGTCAGTAAAGTTCTTAATAAATTACCTCTTTAGAGTTAAACTTGTCGAGTACTACGGAACCCTAGGTCGCTATATGTAATACTATGTGTATAATATACAATAATGATAGTTATACTAATAATAGTCATAACAGCAACAATAATCATAAATAAATATATTATATATTTATATGTATAATCGTAATAACCGTAATGTTTTGTATAAATTTTTGAAATCCCCTTTTTCGATTTAAATCGTATCGTTTTCTTCTTTTATGCGTCATTACTCGCTCATGGGAAAACAATAATTACCGCTTTTTTTTTTACACCACACTGCGTCGGATCTTTACAAATCATAAAATAGTAAGAAGTTGTTCAAGTCTACGACTTCGTACACTGTTAATTTTATCGACACTAATCTAGGAGTTATTTCAATTCACTATGTTCTAGTAGGAAGAGTCAATCCTTCTACTTCGAGCTTATTTTTTGCCTTATTCTAGGGACTCAATTTTTGTATGCCTCGTTTTTATTTGGCTTTCAGGGTCATTAAGGAGCAAAGCGGTTCGAAAGAATTACATCAGAATAAACTAATGCCAGACAGTATAGGAACACTACCGAATGATCCATTGAAAATGTACCTCGACTTTAAAAGGTGATAGTGCTATCCAGGAAACAGATAAAAATATTTTTGAGAAACCGATGGGGAGTTCTTCAAATTCTGCGTTGAATCAGCTCCAACTGAAGTTATTTAGCGTCGAGGGTATTGAATAATCACGAGAGAAAGAACAAATTTTAATTTTTGAGCGACGTTTTTTCCCGAAAAAGGTAGACTTGCGTTTAAAAAAGTTGACTACGGGAAAATTGTTGAGTTTTAAACGAAGCATTTGAATGTTCAACAAAATATCTTGGTTGCCAAAAAAATTGATTCTCAACCAAACTGGTTAAACTTTGCAATAAAAGTAATCAATTTTTGAATATATAGTTCAAATTTCCACGGGAGAAAACAAAGTTTTCATCCCAAAATGTTTGGGACTAGTTGGCATATTCAGATTTTTCCGAATGGCATATGGTATTGAAAGTGCCCCAGAAATATTTCATAGGATTCACGTGGACCTCCGTTGTGAAAACATACTTCAATACTGCATAGTAAATTACTGGATCTTTCTAGAAAATGTGTTGTTCAGATTCAACATACAACAGTGAACATAACTTTTCTTATTCTGGATAGCGCTACCATCTTTCAAAGTCAAGACTTATTCTTAAAAGGTCACCTGGTAGTAATCCTCACTATCCGTCGGAAGTGATATTCTCGTTGTCAATTCAATGAAATGATGCAAAAGCGAATAAGATTTATTATTTGAGTAAATATAAATAAAAATATTAACAACTAACTACCTAAAACAGATGATATTCTGGGTACGCTTTGCATTCGGAAGGCCGGTAAATACCCTAGCAGACAGCGTAAATGGAACGGTTACGTGAACGCGTGAGCGTAAAGTGTCCACACAACTAGCGTAAAGTGTTCACATAGCTAGCCTAAAGTGACAACGTAGTTAGCGTCCAGTGGTCACATAGTTAGTGTAAAGTGACCCTATCGATACAGTTCCGTTTACTAGGCTCAATAGGACATAATTTCATCCTTCTTTACATTTAATTCTTATTCCAGATAGAACTCAAAACACTTTATCCTTTCACACCTATTTTGTTGCTACATCCTAGGAGCAGACATATTTTAACTATTAAACACTAAATAAATACAAATACATCAATATCAATTCTCAGAAAGGTATAAAAGATGTTCAGTCCTATGTTGAATCCTGAATAAATATGAAAAAAGATCAAAATATGTCCTGGCGTCCCAGTATACAGAACGGTTTCTATGTGCTCACTTTTACGCTCAATATGTGGTCACTTAACGCTTACACAATTACGTAACCGTTCCGTTCACGTGGTCTGCTTATGATTTTACGTACTAGAATAATTCGATTACAATTTTTTTCCTAAGATTTCAATATTATATCGAGACTGTTTTTCAGTTGGAAGTTTGTCCCACTGGCACTAAATTGCACTTTAAAGAAATCTATATAAAAATATCGCGCTAGTCGTCGTATCCAGTGCGTTTGGAGTTGAGAGAGAAATTTACGACGATTGTGTCTTTTTTTGGTCCCGTTCCGCGCGACGTTCAATTTCTCGCGAAACAACGTTTTCGAAAAATTGTGGACAAGACAATCCAGGTCCCAACTTTTTCGTGTAGGCGATTATTAATTCATTTTATTTTCAATTTCTTTGTAGTTCTTTCTATTTAAATTTTTTACTGCTCGACATTCATGACCTGTCGGGTACGTTTTCACTAAATGTTTGAAACACCTGTGAGATCTTCGTGAAAGACATAGTCTAAGGGCTCCCATTCATAACGCTTATTTATGGTTTACCCTTTCTTCAAGTACAGTGAAAAATTGCTGGATATATAGAATTTATATATGTATCATCTGAAAATGTATTATTTTTTATATGCATGATTTATATATGTATACAATATTATAGCCAATGAAAAAATGTCATTTGAGTCAACGATCTGTTGATACGCCGTGACTATTTGTTTGCTAATTCTTTCTGTCTATTTATAATGCTACACTTTGTAAAAAAATGCATCTTTGGTGGAAACGTATCCTTTCCATCCGTGCGCCATATGTACATTCTAAAGCGATTTTCTATAACCTAAGGACGTTAAAGCAGTTAGATCACTTTGCACTCTGCTTCCTAAACTTTCAAAATTGAAGTTTCAAGACTCTCAAAAAAGCTTTTCTATACCATTGTGATACCTTGACCCAAACCTTTTCCTTAGTTTGGATCAGAGGGAACATTTTTGAACTCTTTTATTAGGATTGGTTTGATGGAAATTGTCTTGAGCGCTGAAACCAGTCCCTGATCTCAAAATTAAATCATGGCCAACCAATTAAAATCACATTTCTGACCAATTATGGCTCTCTGCGAGTCACGCTTACCTCGTACGGGACCAAATGGGACGGGGCTTTATGGTAAAGAAAATGATTTGAAGAGGGTGCAAAGTAGCTATTCCGCCCGAAGACTGGAGAAACAGACCTGATTCATCTTCAGGTGAAAAAAGTAACTTTGCGCACACTTCAAAGATCCACATTATAAGAACAATTTACCAATAAAATTTGAAATCGACAACTGAAATGAATTCACGTAAACTTTTTGATAATGACAGCTTTTTCGAGAGTTACTAGAGTATCGGAAAAGAGGCTAGACTACATTCGCACCTAATGACAACCATTCATTTAGAATACAGAGACGAGATAAGTTCGTATCGAATATTCTTAGTAATAATTATTAAGAAAAAATTTCAGGCACGCAATCGGGTAGGGAGCAGCTCGCAGCAAGTGGAGGAATCTGTACGTACTGACACTCGAATTTCCATTCCGATCTGACGTTTTTTTGTATCTATTTTACTATATATATATCTATATATATCATTCTGCTATATCAATTAGAGATCAATTAATAATAAGCATTCAGAAAATCAATGCCATCAAGAAGTGGTTGGACCCGATACGGTAGACCGTCGAATACTTTGAAGAGCGATCCTACTCATTCATAGTATCCTGCTTTATTCAAGAAATCCTTTGCTTTTTTTTTTTTAGTGTTTTGCTTCCTTTTTGTTGCCTGACTATTATTGAAGTCTATGCGTTCACTATATTTATGAGAGCAGTACTTTAATAAGTACACTGAAAGAAGCTTGGCGCACCAGCCGCACAGGCTATCTTGCGACAGCAATCAATGACACTAATGCATCAGCTGCGCCATTTCTAGACGAGCTGATGCCCCAAACGGTAAAGCGTCTCGTGTCCCAAAAAATAAGGCGTCTCGTGTCCCGAACATAGAGATATTACAGATATAGGCGCCAAGCCAGCTTGGAATACACCCGCGCGTAGAGAAAGAGAGAGAATCAGAGGTCTCAAGCAGTCACCCCACCCTATGGCACTCTGTCTCTTTATCTCTCAGCGAAGTTGAGCGGACGATCCCGCTTACAGAGCAGCCTATGGCTCTTCGCCTCTATCTGTAATATCTATATGGTCCCGAACGCGTGATGCGTGTGCTGCACCAAGGTCGAGACAGCAGTCTCCCGTTTGTACAATATTGAAGTTACAATTATATCGTATCTCTTAAAGCGAAATAATCCGAGTCAACCACTTTTCTCTAAAATAAATGAAGTAGTACATTATCGGTCCCGTAACGCGAGAGAGCTTCAACACCTCGTTGGCGCTGAGGCTACGCGGCTCTGGGGTAGCAGCCGTACCAAGCTGAGGAAGCGTCTACACTAGATCGACGAACTGACTCGACCCGACGTTTCGCGTAGCGACTATATCTGCAAGGACAGCTGCTGCGCCAAAGTTTTTTCAGTGTACGTATCTTATTATTCGTTGCATCAAGAGGACGAGAAGTGCGTTACAAAGAGTACTTTAGCGCTGAATTTTGGAAGCTGCCTTTTCACCAGTTCATTGAAAACTCATTCCTTCAATTTCTCATACTATTCTTTTATCGATTCGGTACTTATAAAGTGAAGTTCATTATCCTCCATATAGAATAGTTTCCAGTTTTAAACTTTTGACTTCGGAGTAAGTATACCAACGAGGAGTGGCCACGTGATTTGGGCTTCAACTCGGGCTCCACAGGTTCAAAGTGCATAAAAAATCATTAGATACTTACATTTATTTTGATTCACTGAGCCTCAGCTTCTGAGATATCGAGATTTGAGTATTTAGGTTTGAGGTTGGTCTGATCTGGACATCCCAGTTATGAGGTTCCCGCTCGGATTCCGAGTCACACAGTCCGCGCTCGCAATTCAAGTAGCGCGGATGGTGCTCCAACTAAAATACTCAAAGCATGATATGTTGTGAGCTAAGGCTCATTGAATCATAAGAAAAATGCGTATCGAATAAATTTCTATTCACTTTGACCCTATAAAGCTCCAGTCAAAGCGGCATTCGGTAAACTGAGACTTACCACAGTTGAATATAAATTGAGATGTACGAACTGTTATCGTTAAGGAACTTTCTATAAAAATAGATTATGGATGGTAATTGAGCTGCTGGATCGAAAAAGGGCACATAAACTCATTTCGCTGGGAGTGGGAAGGCCTGTAACCGCTCGGGTTTGAACGACGTTCGCGGGCCTCCCCACTCCCAGCGAAATGATTTTATGTGCCCTTCTTCGATCCGGCAGCTCAATCCATGAATCATGTACTCAAATTTTTGAACCTAATCTGCCTTTCTGAACTTGACTGAAAGAATGAGCTCCGGATGAATCGCTTATACAACCAGTGAAAAAACTAATGGACTCAAATGCGGAATCGGTTTATATTAAACAGGAAATTCTTTCAAAAGAAGTAAATCAGATTGAACATCGAACTCGGTAGATTGATCCGCAATGGAGTTCCTTTTCTCGCAAAGCATTTTGAGTCTTAACACAGCAGCAAAAGAATTTCCATAATAGAAGTGAACATCAAAGTCAACGAAATAAACCGACCCTACATTGGAGTAAGACTCAAGCCGCGTTCAAATCCGATACGTTGAGGGTAGTTTAGCCTTGAGAGATCCTTTTCGATTATCCTAATATTCCATCCGATAAAATTTCAACGAAATTCAGTTGTTGTTGCAAGAATGAATAACGCACTTCCTGATCTTCTCTAATTTTGTAAATTAATAGGAAATTTTGATCAGGATTCGGAATTCTGGCTAACTTTCCTCAATGTTTGATGTGCTAGACAAGGATGGACACCTATTTAAATGATTGGAAATAAACAGAAAACAATGCTGTTTCCAGAGTATCGCACTCGATTCATCATTGATATCCTCAGTGATTGTGAAACTTTTTGAAGTATGAGAGTGTGTATCACGAAAAATGTACAAGGTTCCATAATTACTTTGTGAACATTTCGAGATAAAAGTTATCAGAAGGCGTGGTCAAATGGAATGTGCATGGTTGAGGAAAATAGGTGTAAGAAATGGATGTGAAACAAGAAGGAAGTCCATAAAAAGGCTAGTTCTGCTAGGTGTTATAAGGGCATGTGGCTGAAGAATTCGTAGAGTAGGATGCGGAAAAAGCTTCTTCGATTACTTCGATATTGTTTGCTGGTAGATAGATATTCCTATTGCTATTGGTTTTGAAGACAGAAACATTCTGGTTAACATTTCGGGGAAAAATTTCATTTGTGTCAATACACATCCTTTTGACACAATGGGACATCCAGTTGAGTAGCTGTCAGTGCAAGGCGTAGTCAAGGAAGATGGGCGTGGTTGATAAGAGTAGAAGACTCCTTGTGTTAAAGAGAATGACTGGAACTTCACGGTGTTAGAAAGGCATGTTACTAGGGGGTTGAGCAAGGAGCAATGCGCAAGTTTTGCAGGTGTTGTCAAAACAGAATCGTAGTCAATACTTTTAGTTAAATGCGTAATAGAAGAATCTGGTCGAAACCATTTAACATCTACATTTTATTTGGATTTTTAAGTATTGAATTTTTTTTAGAACGTCTGAATCAGGGCTTATTTCACGATGCCTTACTGATGAGTCCAGTGAAATTAGCCTGGGTCGAAACGTAAAGGAGATATTGCGACAATATCATAAAATAGACCAGACGATCGACACTTTTTTCCATCTTCACCGTAATAAATAGGTTTGGCAAAAGAACGGCGTGTCAAGAATAATCGGTGTATTTTTCGGGCAGTATAAGGAGACGTAGATAGAAGCTGGTAAAAGGCGTGACTTCCAAAAATGAATGTGGCGATCGGAGTTTCTCAAGAAATCATATGTGAGGCGTGATCTAAGAAGATGGGCGTGGTCATCGAGAATGGGCGTGATTGAAGAGAAGATAGAGAAGGCGTAATTGATGAAAATGAGCGTGCCTTCAGGGTGTGATTAAATATTGTTGCCAAGGGCTAAGAAACGATAAACAAGCGTAATTTGTGGGTGTTGTCGAAACGTAAGAGTCGTCGATGCGTCTGGTAAAATAAATGGTCAAGGAAAATAGGCGCGGTAGATAGAAGTATAAAATAAGAGGCGCATCAATAAGAAGGGCCGTATTTGGGGAGTAATGATGAGATGTGGCTGGTAGATGGCATGGTCAATGGTGTGTTGGATATAAGTTTTGAAAGCAAGGGCATCTCAACACAAAAAAGTAAGGATGCAGGGTATTCTTGAGAGATCTGCAAACAAAATTGTTTGGTTCCAAGATGAAGTGAAGCTTGTCACAAAACGATCATCTTTTCTGGGGAAAAATTCTTCTTGAGGTAAATAAAATTCCCTCCAACCTTGAATTTGAAAGGTATTTCATTTGTCAATAAACATCCTTCTGACACAAGAGGATATGTCTCAGAGTGTCTGATCGTGGGAGGTGTGATCGGAGGAAAATAAGCGTGGTAAATGAAAGTAAAAAGAGAAGCGATGTGTCGATAAAAATAGGCGCTGATTCGTGGTGTTATTGAGAGATGTGACAAAAGGCTAAGTGACGATAAATGAGCATGGTCAGAGAGTGTCGTCAAAATATGAACGGGGTCGAGGCTGTTGGGAAATGGCGTGGTCAAGCGGATTGGGCTTGATAAACATGAGTCTAAAAGATAAGGCGTGCCTATAAAATGAATGTGACAATTATTGAGGTATGTGGCTGGAGGTGAAAGGCGTGGTCGATGGAAGTTGTCGTTTCTAGAGAAAGGATAAAAGGTACAGTCAATAGAAATGACCAGGATTAATGTTAAGGCTCAGAAAAGTACGACCACACGAGGCGTGTTTTGAAGAGGCGTGGTCAATAAA
>WSXT02177840.1:11352-21629 GCA_011762715.2 Neuroterus valhalla | reverse complement strand
ATTTTTTCATATATCTTTCGAATGTCAATAAAAAACATATAAAAAGATTGATCGTAAAAATATTCTTCATTTGTTTTTTATCTTACTTTTAAAAACATGTAAAATTTAGGCGTCTAGACCAGAATACCCCCTTAATGAAAGTGGCAGTCCTGTTATCCGAGGCTATATTATAGATTGTATTATTCATTATGAGAGGAGAGGGAAAAATGGAGGATGAGAGGGAAAGATATTTGTGAAAAAATGGTTTGCATGAGGATGAAGTGAGAAGAAGTCACGAGGAGGAAAGAAAGGTGTATGAGATGGATAAGAGGAACGGCATGGAGAGAGAGAGAAGGCAGGGAGGAAAAGAGGATAAGAGAGTCAAGGTATATGAGAAATATGGATGAGTTATGCCAATGGAGAGAGCGCAGTATTTGTGTGAGAAAGGAGAGAAAGTAAGCCAAGAAATAACAGCGAGAATGAGATGTGGAAGCATGTAGCGTGCTAATAGATTCTGGCTTCCGCAGGAGAAGAGGATGTGCGAGTTGTGTGGAAAGGGATATGCAAATGTGGAACACTGGTTGAAAGAATGCGAGAAGTTGGAGAGGAGTGGAATCAGCATGGAAATAATACTGCATGAAAATGGGGAAAAAAGGGCGATTGCATGGGCGAAGGGGATGTTAGGCAAGATGGAGGAGAAGAGAAGGAAGGAGGAGAAGGAATGGAGAAAGTTGTGTAAAGAGGAAAAGAACTATACGTAAGAAAGATGTAAATAATGTAAATAGTAGATAAGGAATACCAAATAAGGCATAGAAGATAAGAAATTGGTAGGAACCGCGGAGACAGAGTTTGGCAATGCGAGGCTAGCGAAACGTAGGTAAATGCGTGTGGGGCGAAGCGAGGAAGGCATAGCGAGTGAGCGAGCGGTCATAGTAATAAAGTACGGATGGATGGTAATGTATAAAGGGTGGACGGATGGTAGAGTTAAGAATTTTATGTAAACAAAAAAAAATTTGAAAAACATGGTGGTGTAAGCAAGTTAATTTTTCAAGAAGAAATAAACGTTTACCTATCTATCTATCTATCTATTATTTATTGTGTAGATAATCCACCCAAGCCATAAATTGAAGCATGGAATTGTTCCGTTAATAAATTCATGTCCAAACAAACAGCGAATTCGTTACAGAGTGGTGTATCAATCCATAACGTGAGTCACTACCAAATATCAATCATGTAAAGGAAGGTACAGAAGGAAAGAGGTAAAGACAAATGAAACCGGAAGAAAAAGAATCATTATTGATTAAGTTGCATACTGAGGAGGGCACCAATCTCCTGTAGTTAAGCTATTCCGAAAATAAGGGCCAAGCTTGGTCCCGAACATTCTTTTTCTCTCAAACGCGTACTTAACGATATCTTCGAGGAGAAAAACCTTTAGAAATTTCTACATAAGTACTCAAGTGCGAAATAGTTGAATCTTCAACAAAACAATTCAGTTTGATTCAGAGCTTGAAATTGAAGTAAAAACTGCTCATTTTAACCGTGATTGGAAATTCTCTCATATTGGAAATTATCACTTTTCTCAACAAATATCAAAAAACACATTTCAACAATTCCTCGAAAAATTAAAGCGTGTTCAGAATACCATGTGGCAATTTATAGTCCACTCTTCGACTGGGACAAAGGAGTAACGAGCCTCGAAATCGAAACCTGAAACTGAGATTTTATGGAGAAAGAAAAATATTCCAAAATTCCTACATAAATGCTCAAGTACAAAATAGTTGAATCCTGAACAAAATAAAAACAAAATAATTTAACTCCATTCAAAGTTCGGATATAAAGTAAAAACTGATAATTTCAACCGCGAAGGATGAGGTTATCTCCCGAATCACCAAGAAGATCTATATTATGTAAATTTAATTTTTTTCCTTCACATTCCCTTTTGGGGGTTGCTGAAATGTTTGAGATTCAAGACATTTAGATTTTCAGGAACATGAAAATCCTCAGTGGTCTGAAATATAATTTTTTCCTAAATTGAGGGTAACCCATCAGAGTAGATATGCTAATATAGTACTGTAAAATCAAGGAATCTATTCGTCGTTGATCAGAATTTAAATTTGCAGTCCAATTTCAATGTATGGACATTTTTTCTGCCTCAATATTGTGTGGAAAAAAATATATATATATATCCGAAGGAAATGTCGCATTCGCAACTAGCTGGTAAAACTTCCGATGAAATGATGGATTTGAAATGGATAAGTTCATTCAAATTGCTGAAGAGGCGCGATGGGTCAGCGGGAAACACACTGCATAAGGGGCGCGTATTGTCTAGCCCAGCCAATTTTTCTGTTTTGTTGATGGAAGTGCTTTTTAGTCATGCCATCAATCGTTGGTTTAAACTCCTTTTATAAATCAGTCAAAGCTTTCGCCGCATCCCGAACTGAAAACGTGCTGGTCTAGAGGTTGAAATCCTCCGAGAAATCTTCACGAAGATCAAGCGTGATGTTAATGTTTTTTTTTGTCCTAAACTCGCCATCGTCTCTTAAGGAAGCCTTGCTCCAGCAGTTGGTCCTTATTTCACATCTTGACTTCCGTCCGCAGCTTGTCCTCGCAGTGAATGAGGAAGCGTTCCGCGTGCATCTTTTATTCGCGAAAGATTAACGGCACGGTTTCTTAACACCTGCTGTTGAAGGTGCGAAAACTCTGGGTGTTCCTGTCACCATAGAGTGTTTAGGCGCTCCATATCTTGACCTCTAGAACGATTGGCGATATTTCCCGAACCACTTCCGCATACTTTGCGCGTTCGATCATTCTGAACCGCATCTCAAACTGGAATTAAGTTCTGAATTTCTTTATTTGTTCTCATGAGTGGCTTGGAAAGGAGATACGAAATTGGTTATCAAAAAAAAAGACGGGATGAGAAACAGGTGTTTTTCTCTGCATGCATTGAATTTTCTAGTTCTTGTGGCAATTTATCTTTTTATATTTGTTGAAAAGTTCAAGAAAAAAATTTACAAAAAAACAATTTCCATACTGAGAGAAGCTCTCAGCGCCGAAGTTCCGAGAATTTTGAATGATAAGTACCCTATTTTGGCCCTTTCAAGATGCTTCGAAATTTTATTGGATGAAAATTGATTTATTCTGATGAAAATTTGTATTTTTGTGCAAGAGATTCAACTATTTCGTAATTGAGTATCTATGTCGCGATTTTCTGAATGTTTTTTTTTCCATAAAATCGTAGTGCCCCCGACAAAGTTTCAGGTGATGAATGGAGGCTGAGTGTGTAAGCGTAAGGAAGCTAGATATTTTGTGCGTACCGGAAACAAAGAAAAAGAGATGTGAGATTAATAAAGTAGAGAATGGTCTCGAACTCTGGTCAGAAGTAGACATTAAATTACACGCTAGCCAAGAAATCGGTCTAATTATAATTAGACCGATTCCTTGGCTAGTGTGTAGAGAGCAAAAGAGCATTTCAAAACGTATGGTGTATCTTCTAGATTATTATGGGCTAGAATGAGAGTTGGAATCAGGAGACTGTTTATTGTAGCATGTTATGCTCCTGTTGATGGTGACAGTAAAGAGGCAAAAGACAAATTCTGAGACTCGTTGAATGATGTAATAGAAACATGTGATTCAGGCGAAAGAATAATATTACTCGGAGACATGAACGGTTGGGTTTATTTTCAACGCGTTGGTATTGACAGAGTACTTGGTCATTTCGGAGACCCAAAAACGAATGGTGAAGGGGATGAATTAATCAGCTTGTGCTTAGGAAAGGTTATTTATTACAAATCTGTCTATTACAAATATCTGGTTTAGGCACGAAATGATACATATGTATACCTGGTGCAGAGGCTAAAGCCATAGTATAATCGACATCGTTGTAGCGGACAAAAGACTGAGAGGGCTTGTGAGAGATACAAGGGCTATGAGAGGTTCTGAATACGGATCGGATCACTATCTTATAGTTTCAAAAATAAACCTAGGAGGAGAAGAAAAACTATTAAAAAATCAAAACTGGTGCGAGTCAGAATAGAGAATATGCAACAACCAGAAGTACAAATAATATATCGTGAAAAGATGGATAAATATTAAGAGCATCACAAAGATGATTGGAAGAAAGAATTAAGCAACAAAAATGTAGGGAGTATGAAAAAAAATCCGGTAATATGTGGTGTAATGATGCATCGCAGTCGACGAGAAAAAAGAAGCGTACTCAAGAATGTTGAATACTAGGGGCCTTAGTAATGGGGAAATGACTAGGGTTATAAATAACTATCGGAATAAAAAAAAGGAAAGCAAATATACTAGTAAATGAAAGCAAGGATAAAATCAGAACGGAAGAAGAAACTATTTTGGAAATGAGTTAAGAAGACTAGAAAAGGAAATGCTAGCAATGAGGTAGTCAGAATTGAGAATGCTTACGGTGAAATGGCATGTGATTCGGACAAAGTGACAGACTGTATGCGGGATTCCTTCAAGAAGCTGTATGAAGGTTAAGTCGCGAAACATGACAACAGTGACACTGACACGGATACGTTAGACAATTCTGATAAAGGTGGCGGGAACAGAATCGGTATCGACGACATTATTTCTGTAATAAAAAAACTAGAGAATGGTAAGGCTGCCGGTATGGATGGTATTACCTCTGAAATTCTTAAGTTCGGTGGCCATATCTGTTTGTGTGGCTGTGTGAATTCATGAATATGTGTGCTGTAAATAGTGAAGTTTCGAGTGATTAGAGAAAGGCGATTATTGTCCCAACCTAAAAGGGAAAGGGTGATCCAGGCGACTGCAATAATTATAGAGCAATTAGCCTTCTAAGTATTGCAGGAAAAATATTTACCAAAATACTTATTAATAAAATCATGGGAGTAACAAAGGAAAGGATCTGGGGAGTTCAATGTGGATATATGCCACGGAGATCATGTGCGGATCAGATATTTAGCTTAAGACAGATCATGGAAAAAAGCCCAAGAGTACACAAAGAAGCTTACTGTTCATTTGTGGATCGGGAGAAAGCTTTCGACAAGGTAAATAGAACTAAACTTTGGGAGGTCTCTTAAGAATATGGAGTGACTAGGTGGCTTCTGAAAGCAATAGAAGCAATATTTAATGTTAGCAAAGCAACTGTGAGAGTGAATGGACAACTAAGCGACCGGTTTGATATTAGGCAGGGCGTTAGGCAAGGATGCGTTATGTCATCTTGGATGTTCAATATATACATAGACAAATGCCTGAGAGTAGCTTCCTTTGACGAGGAAGGTGTCGATCTTGGGACAGTGAAAGTTCGTGGGCTTGCGTTTGCAGATGACGAGATCGTTACGGCAGAATCAGCCGAGGATTTGCAGAGGATCTTGAGCAGACTGGATACCAACATGAAGAGCATGGGACTTAACATTAACGTCAATAAAACAAAAATCATAGTGTTTGAATGTAATTAGGCAAAAACACATTGCAATATTACCCTAAATGGAGGAGGATAGAACAAGTCGATCATTTCGTGTATCTTGGAAGTTCATTCACTTCTGACGGGAAGATAGATGCAGGGATTAGTAGACGTATAAATAAGGATAGAAAGATTGTCGGCAGTATACGGGGTATTACTAAGAGTAAAAATGTAACAACTAAAGCTAAAATTGCAATATATAATTCTGTGCTAGCTCCAACTGTCCTGCACGGTAATTAGACCTGGACGTATCAAGAAAAAGACAAGAGTTTACTGTTTGAAAAGAGTTAGGAAATTTGCTGAGATTGTCTGGTCATGTTGAGAGAATGGATAAAGAACGTTGAACAAAGCAAGTGTATCTAAGAAGGGTAAATGGTAGCCTACCCAGAAGCAGATCAAAGAAGGAATGGATAGAATGTGTGAATGAAACTCTCAAGAGGAGAAACATAAAGAGCCGTAGAAACACAAGAGCTTGTATGAAAAGATGCATAGATGTGGAAGAAGCAAGAGATGTATGCCAGGATAGGGATGTTTAGAGAGCAATTGTATATAAGGAAAATTGTGAAGCCTGAAACGAACGATTTTGGATAATAATTGGCCCGTGTGAGGATATCCTTTAGTGGATTATTTTAATGGCTTCGCGAAACTCTTTGTACGGGGTGTTTGCTAGAGAGATCAGGAAGCGACCCGTGTCGGAGCGATGTCGCACAGGACGAGTGTGTCGTTTGGAAGCAGAAACAGGCTGGACTTACTTGTGCTGCGTATTGTTCTAATCAGGTCGGTGATAATTAAGAAAACAAGACCAATCAAATTCCTTTGTTATAAGAATAATACCCATTTTGAAATGTAATATCAAAATAAATATTCGAGTTATCATGGAAAATTATATTCAGGCTTTGCTTTACATTATCTGGACAAGCAGTCCCAGATTGAGGTACATGAAAGAGTATATGATGTATAAGTAGACGAAGCACGAGACACGTGATAAGAATGTATTCGTTCAAGCCGAATAAGTTTCAACAAAAAAGAAATCACAATCATCAAATTACAGCAGACGACGTTTTGCTTTTCAGTTTCGAAGAATCTTAACACAAATTCAAGAGTGTACGAACAACGAGCGTGTAGTGCGAGGTGCATTTATTATCGAGCACGAAGCGCGAGATTTGACAGACCCGCGCCTCAGACGCGCTTGAACATGCGGATTGAGCCGTGCCCTAAGCACGCGATCATAATGTCTGCGCAGCGGAAAAATTTTCTGTTATGATAATAAAATTTTCGAAGTTACAGAGAAGAACAAAATAGGAGAAATGACGAAAATATTTAATTCTGACTGAGATGATATATTTCGAAAGAGAAAGTGCGTCATTTCTGTATAAGCATAGAACAAACTTATCCCTACTGCAGAATATCTCCTAGCGTTCGCAATCAGATATTATGAATTTGAACAAAAATCATATGTTTTTCTTTTGTAAAAAGTAGTAATCGAATCATTAGATGTTAACTGCTTTATATAAAACAACCAATTCTTTGAGTTATTCTCCACGGTCATTTGCTAACCATCTGAAGTTAATGCGTTCCAGACGGTAACAATTATTGCAATTTTTCTTAGATAGTTCATGTTTATTTTTAATTACGAATTTTCCTCGTATCGGCAATTCGGTATCTTAACGATATCTTCTGAGACAAAACGCGTTCAATTAGAACACAGAGAGTTGATTGGGATTCGGTTCCAAGATCGATCATCCAAATATCATTGCTTTTTTGATTATCTCTACGCGATATAATTTATAAATGATTTATCGTGTTACGTCATCAAGATATTTTCAATATCTCACTTCGATATTGTATAATCCTCTTATATGCTCCATTATTATAGAAGCATTACCTTAAGTGTGTTTTTTTTCTCTAAATCGCGCTTGAATTAAACATTTTACTGTTACTTTGCGTGAATGAAGTTTTTTCAAAAAATGCTTCTCTACGAATTCAGTTGGTTGGCACTATCTCGGTAATTGGATAATTGATTTTCAGTTGGAATAGTAGAAAAATTAGGCATCTGAGTAAGTAAATACAATATTTTATTTTGATATAATGTACACTTATATCGATCTATTGTTTAATAATCATGGTCATATTATTTTCTTAATTGTCTGAAATAATCTAAATCAACCCTTCACGTAGTGACAGCATATATTTAGGAATTAATAATCGAATCGTTTCTGCCATGTAGTTTGATTCTGAAACGTTAATATATATACGTAAACAATATCATTATCGACAGCAAAAGAATAATACTGTGAATGGCTACCGCTGTACTAAGTTTTGATCCAAATACGCACTTTGCTCTCTTATCGATATCAAATTCAATTCTCTCCATGAAGAGATTTTTTATCAACGAAATAAAAAATGGACACATCAACATTCTCGGAGCTCATATTTCGGTACTATCATGGAAGGTTTGCCAAAAAGTCAAACAGTACGTTCTTCTGACCCGGAGGCAAACATCAAACACAGTTATTGTGAATAGCCAGTATTAAACAAGTGTTCCACAGGTATTTAAAAAAGAAAAAAATTTCCGTTAAAATTTCCTGAATCGTTATTTTCAGTTTATGATAAGTTATCTGATAGGTAAATTGATAACAAACAATAACATCAAGAACAGTGATATCTCCTGGGATTTCGAAAAGAAAAAAATCTGCCCGCTGCGCGGGCACATTCTTATGGCGCGCTTCGCGCGCGGCTCGCTTCGCCCGCAAGTTTCAACGCGCCTCGGGCGCGCGTCATTTGAATCTCGCGCTTCCCGCTCGATAATGTATTTACCTCGCACTACGCGCTCGGTTCGTTTTGCACCTCGCGCTTCGCGCTCGGCTTTATACGTGCTTGATTCAGTTTACAGTGCATGTAATGCATACACAGAGTTGCAAATATTGCAAAACTGCTGAAAACCTCTACTTCTATGAAGATTATTGTATTTTTTCTTAGTTTTGATAAGATTTTTCTTTTTTTATATTCAGTTCACTTAGGTCTCCACTGGCCTTAAGGAACACATTCCCATTACAATACTCGCCATTGATATTTACATCTTGCATAGTTTGTCAAGCAAATTGAATTTTTCATTGTTCAAAAAGCGTTATCACGATTAAGACAAAAAATATACACCTCATTGGAGAAAATTTCATATAAAACTTGTAGAACTCAGAAATGGAATTTTTTATTTTTGTAAGTGCGTTATCGCGATTAAAACGAAAACTATTCATCTCATCGAAAAAAAGTCAACAGTAAATTCGTAGATTTTTTCAAGGTTAACAATTTGTGTTGTTTTCATTTTTTTCATACCTTGCATAGTTTTGCTCAGAAATGGAATTTTTCAATTTTCGTAACATTTATCACGATATTACACAAAAACCACGCATCGTCTGAAAGAATAGTATGTATTAAATTTATAGATCTTTTAAACATGAATAATTTTTGTTTTTAACATTTTTTTGCTCCCTGCATAGTTTTACCAAAAAATGAATGATTCTATTTTTCATTCACTCCTTACCTCTTATAAGAAACCGTACTTACAATTTTCGAATCTTGGAAAAAAAGTCTAGAAAAATTCTCAAAATGCTCTCCCTCCTTTAGTTTTGATCCAAAATAGCTGATTAACGAACTCGATTTGTATTTTTGGTCCTTCAAGATGGGTACCAAAGGACGATCGAATATGATTATTCTTTCGATAGTTATCAAGTTCACAGATAATTTTTCATTATTTTTTGTGCGATAAAAATTGTAATTTTTTATTTTTCAAAAAAATTCATAAAGTTGTATTCACGATCTTTTAGGGCTCCCAAAAAACAACATTTTTTTCTCTGATTTTCTTTTCAATCCTGCGTTATGTGGCTAAAAATTGTGATTTTCTTTTATATTTTGGAATTTTGAAAATACCATAACTCTGAAAATTTTGTTCTTATCGAAAAAAAATGATTGGGAAAAATTGTTTCACTTCTTATGTGCTACAAGAAATTGTACCTACTTACAATTTTTGATTCTTGAAAAAAAATTCCAAAAAAATGTTCGAAATGCATCCCTCTTCAATTTTTTATTGGAAAAAGCTGGTTAACGAACTCGTCCTTTTTTTCCGATTCCAAAAAAGTGTGCCAAAGCACAATCCAATATGATCATTCTTTCGGAAGTTATCGAGTATACAGATTACAGACTACAGACAGACAGAGAGACAGGCACCTTCGTAAAAATCGTTTTTCCTGACTTATCTCAAAACGTGAAGATTTAACTAAATCCGCGAATGTCAATTTTCGCGTAAAACCAATACCTTCTCATTCAGAATGAGAATGTAAAAAACAGACGTCATGCAAAAGAAAAAGGAACATTCAAATCCCCTTTCTTCTCTTTCGTATACTTTTCGTCTTCTTCCCTTCTCTTTTTTTTTTTTGCTTTCTTTTTCTGAAAAAATTTTAACATCAAAATGTTCGAAATATCAATTTATCTACCTTAATGGCTAACTATTTTGTAGATATCTATATTATTTCAGAAAAACACAGGATTGCGCGTCTATTTGATCTCGCCCTTCGCGCACGATGATGTATTTACCTCACGCTACGCACTCGGCTAGTGTGAGTGTTATGCACAGCGTAATGCATACGCAGTGTTTCAAATATTGTAAAACTGTTGAAAATCTCTAGTTTCATGAAGTTTATTGTTTTTTTTATTTTTGATGAAATTGAAAGAAAATTAATTTACATTAGGCTCTATTGGCTTCAAGGAACACATTCTCAATATAACAACCCCCCCCCCCCCCCCTCCCCCTTCTAACTTAATAGTCAACAGTCTACCTCTTTTTTACTCTTTCTTA
>WSXT02177840.1:0-11342 GCA_011762715.2 Neuroterus valhalla | reverse complement strand
TATAAATTTTTATAACACTGCTAGTAAGTATTTTTCTCTTTGCTACATTGCTTGCCTAATTACTGTTATTTTTCGTCAATAGAAAAATTCGCAGAAGACCTCGCGCGCATACAAGTGGGGAAAGTCAGACCTCCTGATTGGTTGGCTGTTCCTCTCTTTTACTGGAATGCGGCAAAAATCCGCTATCGACTATCAATCTAATTAAAAAAACCGTTATAAAATACGTCTACCATAGAAGAATTTGGTCTCAATTATTTACAAGTACTAAAAGACAATGACCAATCTAATTTAAAAATGAAAATCAGTTGACTGCAATAGTCGTTATAACATCGTATATAACACTATAATAAATACAATTTGAAATGAATAAATTCCTCATTCTTCAGGTTAGAATGTCGCATTTGGAGAAAAAGATCAATTTTCAACTGTATAGTTGAATTTTCTTCAAAAATTTTGTATGGCTAGTCACAGCGGAGACTTTCCGCCCTCAACGGACTCGGGAAAAGGCGGAAGGTTGCGACCTGCATCCTTTTTTCATGACTAATCACAGCGATGACTTTCTGCCCCCAAGACTTGCAAAAAGGGGAAGGTGTACGACCTACATTATTCCTATAACAAGTCACAGCAGTGACTTTCCGCCCCTACGAGACTTGGGGAAAGGGGAAGGTATGTGACCTACATTATTTCTTTGACCAGTGACAGCAGTGACTTTCCGCCCCCACGAGACTTTTGGAAAGGAAAAGGGGTGTCACCTTCATTATTTCTGTGAAAAATTACAGCAGTGACTTTCCGCTCCCACGAGACTTGGGGAAAGGGAAAGGTATGTGACCTTACTTTATTTCTTTGACCCGTGACAGCAGTGACTTTCCATCTCCATCAGACTTGGGAGAAGGGAAAGGTATGTGACCAACATCATTTCTATGCCCAGTCACAGCGGTGCCTTTCCGTCCCCACCAGACTCGGGGAAAGGGTAAAGTGTACGACCTACATACTTTCTTTTTATGACTAGTCAGAGCGGTGACCTCCTGCCCCCACGAGACTTTCGAAAAGGGGAAGGGGTGTCACCTTCATTATTTCTGTGACAAATTACAGCAGTGACTTTCCGCTCCCACGAGACTTGGGGAAAGGGGAAGGTATGTGAACTTACTTTATTTCTTTGACCAGTAACAGCAGTGACTTTCCATCTCCATCAGACCTTGGAGAAGGGAAAGGTATGTGACCAACATCATTTCTATGCCCAGTCACAGCGGTGCCTTTCCGTCCCCACCAGACTCGGGAAAAGGGTAAAGTGTACGACCTACATACATTTTTTTATGACTAGTCAGAGCGGTGACTTTCCGCCCCCATGAGACTTTGGAAAAGGGAAAGGGTTGTCGCTTACACTATTCCTATGACTAGTCACATCAGTGACTTTAGGCCCCACGAGACTTGGGGAAAGGGGAGGGTATGTGGCCCACATTATTTTTATGGCCAGTCACAGCAGTGACTTTCCGTCCACATCAGACATAAGAAAAGGGGAAGATTCACGACCTTCATTATTTCTATGACCAGTCACAGCGGTGACTTTCTGTCCCCGTCAGACTTGGGAAAAGGGGGAGGTGTACGACCTACAATATTTTTTTATGAGTAGCCACAGCGGTGACTTCCCGCCCCTTCGAGACATGGGAGAAGGGGAAGGGGTACGACCTACAATATTCCTATGACCAGTCAAAGAAGTAACTTTCCGCCTCTACAAGACTTGCTGAAAGGGGAAGGTATGTGATCTACATTATTCCTTTGACCAGTCACAGCAGTGACTTTCCTTCCCCATCAGACGTGGGAGAGGGAAGGTATACAACCTACATTATTTGTTATGACCAAACACAGCGGTGTCTTCTCCCCTCCCCTATGATACTTGGGAAAATGGGAAGGTGTGTGATCTACATTATTGCTGTGATCAGTCGGAGCGTTGACTTTTACCCCCTATTCGACTTGAAAATGAGGATGGTATTCGGCCTACTCTATGTAAGAAATTTGTCCTTTTGGTATAAAAATTAAACAAGTTGGTCGAAATTTTTGTCCATTTTTGACTGAGAAATCTTAGTCTGCAAGTCGAAATTTCCTTAAAAATTTCTCTCATTGGTTGTTTATTACCCTGTTCCATTATAAATTCAACATTCTTGTAAAAAATCCATCCTTTTTGCTTGGCAATTGAAAGGGGTTGTTTAGAATCGATCCTCTTAGGTTCAAAATTTTACTATTTGGGTAGAAAATTTTATTATTTAGTTGAAAATAAATTTTTTGGGTTCAAAAATTCTTCTTTATTTGTAAAAAATACAACTGTTTGGATAAGAATCCTTCTTTTTTAGTTGGAAACTTAAAGATTTGGTTGAAAATTTAACAGTTGCGTAGAAAATCCGTCTTTGTGGCCTTGAAACGCAACTGCTCGGTTATTATATATTCTGTTTTGGTAAAGGCTTCAAGTTTTATGTTGGAAATTTGGTCTTTTTCGTTAAGTTTAACTTTTTTTAACAGATACTTTTTTCGATTGGTTTATCAACTATGAATTTTTATGAGGCATAGTCTTCTTCAATTGAAAAATAAATGAATTTGTTGAATGTTCTTTTTTTGGTAGAAAATTCAATAATTTAATTGAAAATTGATCTATTTTGTTCAAAAAGCAACATTTTAACTTGAAGTATTAGGAATTAAAGCATTCAAAACAAAGTGCTATAGACCATATTATAACGACTATTGCGGTCAACTGATTTTAATTTTAGTACTTGTAAATAATTGAGACAAAAATGTTTTATGGTAGTCGTATTTTATAACTGTGTTTTCAATTAGATGAATAATCATAGAGAATTCAATTAGGATTTATGAGTGAAGTCATGAATTCCCGAAAATGCGGAATTCCGAGGATTCAGCTAGCAGCGGAATTTCGCCGCATTTCAGTGAAAGAGAGGAGCAGCCAACGAATTGGAAGGTCCAAGTCTCCCCACTTGTATGCGCGCGAGGTCTTATGCGAGTTTTTCTGTCGCCGAAAAGTGACAGTAATTAAGCAAACAATGAAGCGAAGATAAGAATACTCAGTATGATAAAATCCAGCAGTAGTTTCCCTAAGTTTTGTCCACCAGGAAAGAATAAAATTAATAACAAATACATCATTTTTAGGATGACTAACCAAATGGCGGAAATAGGCTAGTCGTCCCGAAATTCGGGACGACTAGCCGAACGTGCAAAATTGAAGGTCGTCCCGAAATTCGAGACGAGGCACTTCGTTTTTCTTTTTACTATTTCTTCTTGTCACTCATTGTTTTGCTGAAAAATGATATTTTCAATACTAAAGACGAGAAGATTTGTTGATTTTTTGAAATTCAATAATTGAGGCGACGGATGCAAAAAGGAGATATAGAATTATTTTGCTGGAGTGGGGAGGCCTGTAAGCTCCTGAAAATGAAGTCTTGAATTTTAATTTTTGAAATATATCTCCTGAGTGGAAATTTATTTTCGCATCTTTTCCTTTTATGAAAAAAGTTGTAGCTTTGTAATTTTTCGAAATGATAACGAAAAACTGTGTTTCCTCTGATCGAAATATTTTGATTTTTCTAACTTCAACTCGCAGCGAAATGGAAAGCTTTAGATATTTTTCAATAAAACTTATCAGAAATATGTATTGTCATATTTTGCGACCGATGGCGCTAGCAAAACATTTAAATTTCTATTTGCAAAATGGTTAATAATTTTTTTCCAAGGCAAAATAATACTTTGTGCACAAACAACTTCTAGCGTTTCGGGAGTCGAGCAAATTTTGGGCAAGCGAAAACTGTCAGCGGGAAAGTTGTTCAGAAACGTTCAAGGATGTTTTCTGGGAAGTTTTAGATTAATTGGAATAGTAGCTAACAAACTGTTGATGTTTTGATTTGACGGCGCAATGAATTTTCTCCGCGCGAACTACGCCCGATCAGTAAAGCGCTACCTCAGCGTAAAGTGCAACTAAAGACTCACAGCCCGTCGAGATTTTGTAATTAAAATACAAGGAATACGGAAAATCGTGATTCATAAAAAATAGTTCTTCTCCTCTGATAAAAATATTTTAGTGTTGCCACTTCTAGGAGCATGAATTCCATAAAAGTCTTGAAAATAAAGAATTCCTCTATATTTATCTTTCCTTGTATTCAGCGCATCCTTCGTCTGACCTCTATTCGTAAATACACTTATATATGCTTTTTGGTTGTTTCTTCACCAAAACTAAATGCATCAGTTTAGTTCGGAAGAAAACGAACGAAGCAAGAAAGTTTATGAAAAAGAAATGTTCCTAAATGTAACAGAAATGCGGCATGTAATAATCAATTAGGAAATTATTTCTTGCTTGGAATACTAAAAAGATGTTTTTAAAAAGTTTTCAAATATATTTTCACGTATCGCAGAATCGTTAATGATAACATCAGTAAATAAATGAATTATTATTGTGTAGGGGAGATATGCCAATCATAGAAAAAAATAAATACTAGATAAATATTCTATTTTTTGTCCAACTATTTTTGGAAGCACTTCTTACCAAATTGAAAAAAATGAAACGATGCGATTCGTCAAATATGTTTAGAAATTATTACAAAAACGCTTCAAAATACCAAGAGCTGTAGCAGTCTAAATATAATTTCAAACTTTAGATTTTCTGTGTGCAAAATAATTTTTAGTATTTCACGTCAGGAATATCTTAGTGAAATAGAAACCGTTAGAGAAAGAAACTTGAATTTAATGAATTTCAATATTATATTATTCTTCGGACAAATCTAGCGTAAGAATAATATATTAGAAACACTTAAAAATCAGATTCTTGACCGCAGAGTAGGCGAAAAGTAATTTATCAAATTTTAAAAATTAACGGTGTCTGAAATATACTAATGTTACTGTTCCAAGCGGAGAACAAAAACCCGCTCAGATATGTTGTACAAAAAAAAAAACATAATTTTCAATACTCCTCGTATTTCAATTACAAAATCTCGACGGGCTGTGAGTCTTAGTTTCAATTGATCTGAAACTATCTAGAAAACTTTCTTGAACCTTTCTAAACAACTTTCTCGATGACAGTTTTTGCTTGCTCAAAATCCGCTCGACTCCCGAAACGCTAGAAATCGTTTGCGCACGAATTATGCACTGTCTTGGCAAAAATTCATTAGAAATTTTTCAAATAAACATTTCAATATTTTGTTAGCGCCATCGGTCGCAAAATATGACAATACATATTTGTGATAAGTTATATTACAAAATATTCAAAACTTTTCATATCGCTGCGAGTTGAAGTAAGAAAAATCGAAATATTTTGATCAGAGAAAAAAACAGTTTCTCGTAAATATTTCGAAAAAAAAGCTGCAACTTTTTTCATGAGGAGGAAAAGATGCGAAATGAAATTTTCACTTAGGACATACATTTAGGAATTAAATTTCAAGACTTCATTTTCAGGAGCTTATGGGCCTCGCACTACAGCAAAATAATTCTATATCTCCTTTCTGCATCCGTCACCTCAATTGTTGTTCTCTTCGTAGTTGGTGTGTCCCGTAAGGCTTTGCTGAAGAATGAGATTTTTCATTATTAGTAACATTTTTCACGATACAAACAAAATCTATGCATCTAATGAAGTAAGTGGTTGCAGTGAAATCCTTGAATCTTTTTGAAATTAATAATTCCGGTCTCTTATATTTTTTTGCATCTTGCATAGTTTGAGCGGAGATGTGCATTTTCATGTACTATTAAGCCCTTTTGCGAGGTAGGCGTTACTCGTAGAGAGTCCTCCTAATCGGTCGAGTTGGATACACAGGATGACACCAGTTCCGAACCAACTTGCCAACAGCTCGTGGTATTCCCGGATGGTTATCCATCTAAGGAATAACCGCGCTCAATGCTGCTTTGAGTCAGTGATCAGACGGGAACTGGGTTTTCGAGCATAGCATGGCCGTTAGCAAGCCGTTTTTGACCAAGGATTATGATCTTAACCATAGGAATAATATACTCGAAAATCGAAAATCCCATTTTCCGATCAATCTATAAAAGATGCGCAAAAGAGGTACTTCAAAACTGTTTTATCTAAAAAATTTCTACAAACTTGTACGTGGTATTTTTTCGATACATGTAGTTCTTGTTCTATTTCCAAAAATAATGTAAAGATAACAAATCCATTTCGTGGTCAGACGGTACAAAATAGAGAAAAAATGTTCAACAACAAAATTGTATATTTCAGATGGATCTACAAATTTCATATCAACCATATTCTAATAGAACACATAGTTTTTGCTTTATTGAGAATAATAATTTCGAAAAAAAGAAAATTATTTTGCGATCAAACTGTACGAAAAAGGAAAAAAGTGTATGTCAACATGATTGTATACTAAAAATACATGTACATCCTTATCAACCAGTATTTGATCAGGCACGCAGTTTTCGTATTATTAACAAGAATTATAACAAAAATAAAAGAAATCGTTTTGCATAGTTTTTGTTCCAATCGTGAAAACGACATTTCAAATCGAAAAGTCACGTTCCCAGCAAAACTATACGATCCAAGTTGGTAATACATTCAAAATCTGAAAATGCAATAGTTAACAAATAAATCCATGAATTTGTTTATAACAATCAACAAAACACAGGATATTTATCTACAAGTTACATTTTTATTTTTAAAAAGTTATTCTACTAATTCTACACCTTTGTGAAGAAATATCGATGAATAAGGCTAAGTAAAGATCGCAAATATAACCAATTGCAAAGTTTCAGTTAAAAAACAGATCATTATATTACAAATTGAAAATAGGGACACCTCTAAGTCAGAGTACGATTCTTCATGAGTATTAAAAAAAAGCTCTGATCCGTTGAAAATTTAGGAGTCGGCTGATTTTTGTCCCAAAAAAGTGTTCTTTTTTTCCACTGCGCGCCACCCTAAATATTAATATTCACAATAATAATGGGTTATATTACAAAATCACGGCTTTCCTTAATTTCATTATTTTATTTGCAAATTTACTGGAATGTCTCTGATTGGTGATTGAAAACAAGAATCAGTCGGGAGAAGCGAGAAAATGATTGTTTCTATCATTATTATTTTCTATCCATTTCCAAGGGCTGTTTAGAACCTACACTGATAGGTAGCAAATTGGATCACAACGCTAAAATTTCGGCATTTTAAAATTTAAATATTGAGTTGTAATATTTTTATGAGGAGGTTTACTATCTGATAATAGCAAGCTTCAATATTTTCTGTAGTAAAATCTGATATAGGAAAAATTATTAGGAAAATTAATAAATTGTACAAAGAAGATAGGAGTAATAAGTATTTTAAATAACATAATATACTAACAATGCAAAAAAAATTACTATTCCCTGAAGAAACACGATGTATATTAGGGACATTTTATACTTTTCGTAGAAGGGTTCTTACCAGTTATTAAAATTGGTTCCAAAAATTACTGATTCAGCAGAAGACATCAAACCATGGACCTAGTGCAGCCGAGCGTATCTGACGTGATTCGACCTCCAATCAACGGATTCATATGTTCTTGTTTTCAATAAACTTTCTATCATGAAGGTCATATGAATGTTCTTATTCCCATCTCTCCTAATGTTCTGTAGATGAATGGAACATCGCCTGACTGCTGCCTCGAAAATGCGTGTTCGATTCCTGACAGCTTCGTTTTCTTTCAATCCGATTTTTCCATTTCAGATTATAATTTTGTAACGGCTCGTTCCGCTCGACCTACGTACAATTGATGGTGTAGGTGTTTCTTATATTTATTATTATGAGAAACTAAGGTAGAGGTGAAGAAAACGGTTGGACAGTGATGCTGAGGCGAGTGACCGTTTCCCGGAGTAGAAGCCTGGGCGCTGTCTCTATGTCGTGTCCTAGAAGCAAAAGGAAAGGGGGCTCCGGATTAGCGTGGTACGGTGTTGTCGGTCATGCGCGTGCGTTCCTGGTGGGTCGGCCAAGCTACCCTCCCACGGTCGGGTCTGGTCAGGTGTGGTAGGAAGGGTACCTGGGCCCGGACCCCTGGAGGAGGCATCGCTATCGGAGGCCGCTCTCCTTCGACTGGCAGGTAGTCAGTCGCAGGTAGGCCGGTCAGGTGCACCTGACGCCGGCGTACCCTGCACTCGAAGGATGGCCACGGGAGCGCCTACCAACCGCCGATCAAGCTGGCTATTGGGAGAACGGGGAGCAGGTAGTGAGCCGCAGGTAGGCCGGTTAGAAGCGCCTGACGCCGGCGTACCCTGCACTCGAAGGACTCGAAGGACGGCCAAGGGGGCGCCCGTCGACCGCCGATCAAGCTGGCTACTGGGAGAACGGGGAGCAGGTAGTGAGCCGCAGGTAGGCCGGTCAGGAGCGCCTGACGCCGACGTACCCTGCGCCCGAAGGACGGCCACGGGGGCGCCCGTCGACCGCCGATCAAGCCGGCTTCTACAGGAACAGGAGCAGGTAGTGAGCAGCAGGTAGGCCGGTCAGGAGCACCTGACGCCGATCTACCCTGCACTCGAAGGACGGCCACGGGAGCGCTCGTCGACCGCGGATGAGGCTGGCTGCTGAAAACAGATAGGTAAGGGAGGATGGACGCCTGCTGGGAGTGCAGGACGGCCAGGGGAGTTTCCCCGGGTGAGAGATCCTCGAAGCTACTCGGTTCACCGCACCCGACGAACGCATGTTTCTGAAAAAAAAGGTGGGGGTGAGGGGGCCTCAACCATCGCCCCCTTTTGTGAGATCCAATGCACGGGAGTGGGCAGACGGCGCGGCGAAGCTGCGTCGTCTGCGCACTCGTGATATATGATCTCCCCGAAGAATGATCTGACTGGAAGTAGTTGATGTGTGTTACCCGTTCGGGCATTGCTACACAATCTGAGAAAAACTTGACATGACTGGAAGTAAAAGTGACGTTTTATGTGCGGGAAAAAAGCCCGAGAATAGTCAGCTATATAGCCAGTGCCTGCACGGCGCGTCGGCGCACTGGGCGGTGGAGCGTGGAAGGGAGCAGCATCGGTAAACTGGGGTGCGCGTGGGTCTGCGCGCTCCGTAACGGTTCGTTACAATTTAATAATATCATATGTTTTCAGAATACACAAATATATAATTTCAGATGTTGCCAATTCCGAATTCAAATTAATATGAAATCATGTATAATATATAATACTGTATAGTGTATATTTTCGGTTTCGAGTTCAAAAGCATATGTGAGTTCCTTTCTTTTCTATTTGGACTTTAGCACATTTTACTAATCAGTTAGTAATTCGGTGCGCAAGGTCCCTGCGCATCATTTTACTACAGTTTGTAAATACTGTTATCTTCTGCATTTAATAATCCAACAAATTTACTTTTTCCTCTTATTGAAATTAGTAAATGGCTGTAGTACGGACTAGCATTTATACAACAGAGTATAACAAATACTCCAAACGGTTTTTTGCATTAAATGCAATAGTTTTAGTTTTTATTCTAACATTTTATATTTCTGACAGTATATTTTATAATTCTGACAGCAGCTACGAGTTACTATTGAAATTAGTAAATATTATTGCAACATACTTTTTGCCCCTCATTGCAATGTTCAAATAGTTGAATCTAGGGTGATTTTTAACCAAAAATACTAACCAAGCTTTCTCAGCGTAGAAAAGTGGTCGGGTCTAATTAAGGTATATATTGGATTTCTATCAGTTCGTCAATTCACTTCAAAACCAGTTTTTTCGGAAATTTGACTTCTGAAAAGTGTACGTTCATTCAATGAAACATGTATGAAGGAATGATTTTTTAACTTCGGCCAACTGATTCTTATTTTTCATGATCAATTAAAGTTTTTGAAATAAAAATTGCAAGTAGAATGATGAAATTCATCAAATCCTCGATTCTACTGCGAATCATGAATTGATAACTTCACTTCATTATTCACATTTTTCAGTATATAAATGTTCGGGAGTAACATAGCGAGAAAATCGTTATGAAAATATAGACAAATATAGTCCATATCAAATTTCTCTTTCTGTTCAAACGAGAAGTGCGTTTTGATAGTATTTGGGTATTAACCTTGCAAAAAAGCGATATATTTGTCAGATACCCATTCCATAATTCATTTTCTACACACCTATCCATTATTCTCTTGAACGAGATTGAAGTTTCGTCGTCAGTTTTAACTTCTCTAAGCGTCAACGTGTGTCAATGGAAGGTGAAAATATTGAAAACTGCCTTTCGCCTTCAAAGTCTCAAACTGACACAAGTTCTTATTATTGATTAAGCCTTCACTCTACCTTCAAACTGTGTTGTTCAGCTTTCTGAGTCTGGGGTTCGTCATCAATTCAACTTCTTTTAGCGTAAACGTTATTCAGTAGAAGGTGAAAATATTTGAAACCGTAGTTTCGACTTCTTTCGCCTCCAACGTCGAAAAATGGCATAAGTTCTTCCTACTGATTTAAAACCATCATTTCAACTTCAAACCATGTTGTGCGCAGTTTATATATATATATATATTCCCTTATTTTATTTCTTCCGTTTATTATTTATACTTCTCTATTGAATGTTCGTTAACTAATTTGCGGTAAAAAGTGGGAATTCCACAGAAAATAAAAATGATAAAAGAATAACTTCCACAAATTTATACCTAATTTTTTTATTATAGCGTCTATATATGAACACTCTCTTTTCAAGTACAGCAGATCAGAGGTACGCTGGGAACCAATTTCCTACTCAACTTCTTTACAATTTACAGGGTATGCTACGTACAATTGCTTGTCAATACTTATTAAAAGGAAACACTTTTTGATCGAGAAACGTCTACAGCTGAAACAATTTCAGTCAAACGGCATTTAAGTAAATGATCAACACGTATTTCATTATTTTGTATTCCGCGAGCTGCGAAATAGTCGTCTGTAACAATCTGATGACGAAGGTTCGACTCAGGTTTCCAATGCAGAAGATCGTCGACCGAACACGGCATACCCCGTGCGGAAAATGCCTTTTTTAGCCTTATTTGAAAAAAGGCCCATACTAGGCCCGGATACGGTTGCCTGAAATAAAAATTTGTATAGCGGCCCTGAAAAGGGTAATTTAAGGCCCAGATAGGCTGCCCTTATTATCAAATGAGGCAAACCGATTGATGCCGTATTAACAGACCTAATTAGGTCCGTCAGGCGCCCTATGAAAAACGATGGAAAAATTGATACCTGAAAATAGACGACGCAGTTTTGTAGTGTTGGTGAATAGAAACAAAGCCTATATGTTTGAGTCAGGCGCCGAGGATGCGTGCTATTTTTAAACAATGATTGAAGGTGGAGAAAGCAGGTTTTTTGCTTCTTGCAGGGAACCTATTTACCTGTCAAGAAAAAAGTCAAATTCAAAA
>WSXT02177829.1:0-21630 GCA_011762715.2 Neuroterus valhalla | reverse complement strand
TTGAGGGTGTTTTTTTTTAAAGCAGATGGGTAGGGGTGAAATATATTGTTTCAACCAGATTTAGATACTTTTATACCATCTTTTTATTAATAATACAGCGAAGGCAAACACAAAGGTTAAAATTAACAGAATATTAACCACGTTGAGTGGTACTCGAAAGATAAGTTACGTGTAAGTACAAAAAATAGCTGAACATATACGATACTCATAGCATGTAGATAGATAGATAATTGTTTATTCTTCAGTCCGTTGGCCTTGAAAATTGACTTGCTTACACCGCCATGTTTTACAAATTTATTTTTCACATCAAATACTTGACTCCAACATCTGTCTACACTTCATACAATACCATCTATCCATACTTTATTCCTGTGACCACTCGCTCGCTCGCTCTCATTGCCTTGCTTTACTCGCTTCGCCTCGCACGCATTTTCCTACATTTCGCCAGCCTCGCATTGCCGAACTCTGCCTCCGCGGTACCTACCGATTTCTTATCTTCTATGCCTTATTTGCTATGCCTTATCTACTATTTAAATTATTAACACCTTTCTTACACCTCCTTCTTCTCCTTGACACACAACTATTTCCATTCCTCCTCCCTTCTCTTCTCTACCATCCTGCTCAACAGCCCCTTCGCCTATGCAATCGCCTTTTTCTCTCCTTCTTCATGCAGTATTATGTACATGATAACTCCACTTCTCTCCAACTGCTCGCATTCTTCCAACCAGTATCCTTCCTTTGCATACCTGTTTCCACACAACTCGCACATCCTCTTCTCTTGCGGAAGCCAGAATCTATTGGCGCCCTCCATGCTTCCACATCTCATTCTCGCTATTCTTTCCTAGCTTCATTTCTCTCATTTCTATCCTTTCTCACACAACTTCCGTGCTCTCTCAATCGGCATAATCCACTCATATTTCTCAGTAAACCTGCATTCTCTTATCCTCTTCTTCCCTTATGATTCCTCTCTCTCCATGCCGTTCCTCTTTAACATCTCATGCATCTTTCTACCCTCATCGTGACTTCTTCTCACTTCATCCTCATGCGGACCACTTTTTCGAGAGTATCTTTCTCTCTCATCCTCCATCTTCCCCTCTCCTCTCCTGTTCTCTTTCTCCCACCAACACTCCCTCACCAGCCTACTTCCCCCTTCTTCTATGAATTTTTCTCATAATTACACGCCCTGCTTCATGGCCAAATCCCCGGACTTGTTCTCCCTGTCTTCCTTCTCACAATACAACTAGGTGTAGTTCTATCCAAACCTAGTGTCTATCTGATATACCTTTCCTGAACCCTATATACCTCCTCGCTTTCCTTCCACCCCCGCACCTTTACTACATACAGTGGCACGCTCATAACCAAGGAGTCGAATAGCTTCATTTATTACTTTAACTCTCACATCATTTAGCAAATCCCTTTATGTGTAAACGTTATTCGTTTGGTTCGAGCCTCGCTGTTCTACTGGAAAATAGAGGATTGATATGGGAAGATTTGGAAGTGGAATTGACATAGGAAATTTTGAGTAAGTGATGTGTGTGAGGAGGCAGGAAAAGGTATTAGATTAATCTTAGGATTCATTGCGTGTTTTTTGCGAACATTGCATTTTTAATCCTAATATTTCGAACAAAAATCCTTGCTTGAAACGCGGCATTTTTAAGAAACAGACGCTTCAATTCAATTTTTAAGCGGAATGGAAATACGCGAGGCTACTTTGGCAACATGGAGTTTCGCGGAGCCATTAGAGTAATCCACTTAGCGATATCCTTATACGGGCCAAATAGTTCCCAAAGTCGTTTTTTTCAAGCTTCACTATTTTTTTTATATACAATTGCTCCTCAAACATTCCTATCCTGACTTACATCTCTTGCCTCTTACACATCCATGTATCTTTTCATACAAGCTCTTGTGTTTCTACGGCTCTTTATCTTCCTCCTCTTAAGGGTCTCATTCACAAATTCCCTTCATTCCTTCTTTTGTCTGCCTCTGATCGCGTTGAGTTTACTGCTGTCTTTTTCTCGATCCTTTCCATCGCATTCCTATTGTTCACGGTCACAAACTTGCACGTCATTTCTCCCATCTATGGAGACTTAATTTGCATCCCTTGACACTCGCCCCCACCGTGCAAGGTGGGGGCAAGGGTCCACAAACTTCCAAAGGTCCTCATCCTTCTTTTTCGTCCCTGACACACCTGCTGCGGTTTTGAGTAATACTCAACAATTTGTCCATCTGAGCCTGGATAGGCTTCAGTTACTCGGGTCAAAGGCCATTTTGTGGAAGGAATATTCTCCTGAAGTACCAGCGCAAGATCTCCGATCTTTACGGGAGGTTTCTGTTTCTGCCATTTTAAACGAACTTGAAGTTCGTGTAGAATAGTCGGAAGACAATCTATTCCAGAAAATCTGATACATTTGCGTTAGGAGTTACCAACGCGCAGGCGGACTGAGTTTGTCATTAGGAAGAGGAGATTCAGGCATGGTGTGAAGAGGACATCCAACGAGGAAGTGCGCTTGTGTTAAGGCGACGAGATCACTGTACAAATTCTTGCAAATTCCTCGATGGGGTGAAAATTTGAAAGCGGCGACGAATGCATCCGTAGTACAATCGGATGCGACCTCCGAACGAACCGCTCGAGTAGCACAACAGACGAAAATGACAAAGAAACATTTATAGGCCTTGTGACCCTGTCCTTCGGAAGTACGTATCCAGATAGGACATGATAATTAAATTTGTTAGCAAAGAATCCTGGGGAAGAATGGATGGACATTGCTCATCATAGTCAAGAATGGCGTGAAACAAACGATCTCCTCAACGTAACAGGCCATCATTATCCAAAAAGCGAAGATGTTTGGTCAAAAGACTTCCATTTTCCTGGGGTAGTTACTTCTGACCCCTACGGATTTCTTCAGCATGGTTTTTTTATTGACCATATCTGATCAAGGGTCCCGAAGCCAAATCAAGGATGAAGGATGTGAGATGGCAAGGTGGCTTTTCGGAGCACTTCTTTCGGAGCCGTATCAAAAATTGAAGACAGAGAGCGGTGAATCAATATCTTTATCAAGGACGAGTATTTCTGGAGGAGCAGCCAAGGTGGTTCTTGTATAACGACAACAGAAAGTACTATCTTATGTTCTTCTCGATTGATTGCGGAGTCGATGTCCTTTTAGGAATGGGGCCAATTCTTCGATGATTCAACCAAGCAAAATGGACTCCGCCACCAAATCCAATGATCCTGTAATCGTGATAATGCAATGCCTCTCGAAGTGCAGTCGGCGGGGTTGCCAATTCCAGATACATGACGCAAAATAGCATGGGGTAGAATCCTCCGAATCTCAGCCATCCGATTCGATATGTATGTCATCCAGCGGAGGGGATGACCTTTAATCCAGTCTAAAGTATTCGCAGAATCCCACCACAAATGTGAAGGTACTGCGCATGACAAGTTCAGCACAGATTTTATATGTGCTACCAGGCGAACTAGAAAAAGGGTAGTACAGAATTCCAACCTAGGACTTGAAGTTTCTCCTTTCCGAGCGACCTCCGTTTATGTCATCACGGGTGTGGTGTTAGTTTCTCTAGTGGTAAATTTAACTCGTAAATACACAACTACTCCTATCGCCGTTTCGGAGGTATCTCTGAAGACGTTCGATTCAAAAGAGACTTTCAATGACAAACCCACCCAGCGTGGGATGATCAATAACAAAAGTTTTGGTAGATCCGCGCGGAACTTCAGCCAAGTTTTATTTGAATCAGGAGGTAGATAATAATCATGAATTAAATTGAGAGCTCACAGACTGTGCATGCAAATTTTGGCTCGGTCTTTGACTAGGAGCCATCTATCCTATCGTATCGAAAATACGAGCAATCTCGGAGAAGACAGTTATCTTAGTCACTACAGTCAGCTCTACTGTAGTTCGAATCTGAAAACGAAAGCAATCTGGATTTGGTTGCCACAAAACCCCAATGCTTTGAAAACAGGATCCTGTTCAAATGAGGAAGTAGTGGATGTCTCTCAAAATTCAGGTGGCATTCCTTCTGAAACATCTCCTCGGTTTGAGAGACATTTTTTAAGAGTGAAACCTTCAGCTCTTAATAACTATTCAATCTGTCGATCCTTCTCTCGAGCCTCCTCCGATGAGTTGGCAACTGAAAATACGTCGTGGACGTATATCTCTCCCTTCAAGAGATCTTTTGTGAGTGTTACCGTCACCGTCATCCTAAGAAAGTTGATGAAGACTTCGTATCGCCAGATAGAGCGAAGGTATGGAGTCGAAAGTCACGGTCTTCAACATATACGCACGAATCTCCCCGTCCAGGGATGATCTCCAGAGGAACTTCTGAAAAGTGTAATCCTGTCAATGGATCCAGATGCGACCTTCCAAGACCAAGAAGATCCAGATCTTCTCCATGTCCGCCGTGAAAATGTCTGCGTATCTCCGCCACCGCAGAATCCCATCAGCCAATCCTGTTTGAAGTTTTGGATCCGGATATAACATATCATTCAGAGACAGTCCGGTCTCTGATTGTTGAGGTGCTTTAAATACCACCCGAAGTGTTTTGCTTCAGCTACTCTCCTTGAGTAGGCAACGGTAAGGCAAGTAGTACCCAGCAGTGGGTTGAAGGTCCTTGACCTTCGTAACCAATTCCATCTCACCCATTTGAAGGTATTCTTCGATTACATGCGCGTAAGTCTCACGCGATTCCGGATCCTTTTGAAAACCCAACAATGTCTGTTGAGCGTTTGGAGTTCCCAATTCTCCTGTTCTTAATCCCTCTTCAAGGACGTAAGCATATACATTAGCGCCTAGAATCATCCTCAATATATCCTTTTTATGAGCAAGAGGGTTCGCTAAGTTAAACCGTTTCAAATTCTGCAAATCGTCAATGACGAGACCATCAGGGGGAATATATGATGTGAGCCAAGAGATAACGACGGCTTGAACTAGGAGCTTGGATTCAGAATTGAAGCGAGAACATACCTTACTGGTGACAATACCTCTCGTGTGTCTAAGGTGACGTCCCCCATCTGATCCTTCATAAGTGACAAGAGCCGAGGCCAGCAGCACAGTCCCGTCTAGTTACGTAAAAGGTTGGTGATAAATGTGAAGTGACAACGTTTGAGAGAATTGCATGTGTTAAGCATATGCTTACCTGGACAGTTAAAACACAACTTTTTTTATCTTACTATGTCTTCCAGCTCGTTGGCAGTCTTCGAACGAAAATTAGGACAAGCCAAACCCATATGCTTCCTAGAACAAAAGTAGAAAATGCCTTTTTTTGAAACGGCATTGTGAGCATGTGTTAAGGCTCCTTTTTCACTACCCTTGTTGTTACCTGATGACACCTTAAACGTGTTGGTGGTCCCATGTTCCGAATTTTCAACAGCTTCCGCGGCTCGCGGGTTCGAGCGCGCTGAGGGCGCGTGCCTGTCGAATCTCGTGCCTTGCGCTTGTTCTTTGTACGTCGGTTTACTCATATTTATGCTTGAACCATTTCAAAATATCATTCTAGGTCAAGAAAGTTTCGGGATAAAAATAGTTGCGAACAGATAAAATGCTATTTACACTATCACGCCTTATGATGAAGAAATAGAAAAAAAATTATATGGGATATTCTTATATACTCTCTGCCTGTTACGGGTTTGAGAGTTTCGGGATAATCTTCTCTATATTCCTTGGCACACCCCAACACTAACTCCGGAGTGGGGGAGACCTACAGTTCACGGTGGGTTCTGAACCACCAAGAACAACAGCTACTCAATACTTAGAGAACTTGAAGAACTCTGGAGGTACCGGGCTCACGACTCTCCGTGGACCACCGAAGCTCTTCCAGAGTGCGAGGCGGGAATCGAACCCACAACTAGGCAGCGTGGGTCTTAGGCTTATGCCTTAGACACGAAGCTTATACCGTTTATGATGAGAATAAAAAAATGCGTCGCATCAGCAAGATTCAAGAAAAATTTTCAGATCTTCCTGCTAATAGTTTTGGTTACAGATTTTTCTCATCTTTCATACCGTTTGCTCAAATTTTGAATTTCGTTCTTGGATCGTTCAATTTCTTGAATCATTTTTTTCAAGTCATCATGCCAACAGACTTCTAATACTGCCATTCCTACTGTAGACAAACAGCAAAAGACAGACACCTCCTCCCTAGATTAGGGAAATTATAAAATTCAATTTCAGAGAAGAAAAACCACGTTTCAACCGTTCCATCTTATATTGTCGTGTCATACCAAAAATTTTCATTCATGTTTGGACACCTTTAGATGTAAAAGGATAACTGAATCGATATTTTTATTATATCATATCAGCTTTGTTTTTTCCAACATTGCTATCGATGTTAACCTGCATGTTTCTGTGAATTATCGAGGATTTCGACATTCTTTATTTCTGTAATTGCAGATAACAGATACTGCAAAATACCAAAATTCTGTATTATTGATAATTCTATATTTGTCAGTACTCAAGAACATTTCTGTATGTTCTATGACTAATTATTCATAATATGAGCTCAATGGTAGATGGGAATAATGTATAAAAACGGTTGGCTATCACGAAATTGTTCAAACACTAATCTTGAGTTCTTCAGTTGTCATTTACACTCTTTTCTGAGAAGAATGAATGTCGTCTTTATATCTGCTGCCTGCATGGCAGTTCTTAATTCTGCAAGTGAGAGTTATACACATAATATTTAAAAGTAAAATGTGAAATGGATTGAAAATTATATTCAATCGTAATGTCGCATACTCTACAGAAACATTTTGATTTTATGCGCACAAAACAGCATTCTCCAGATTAAAGGTTTCATTGAGTGCCACGTTGCTAGATTCAAGTCTTGTAACATATGGAAAAATATGAAACAATCAACGCAATCCGTTTCATTTATTCACGCTTGCAAACATATGTACGATATTTTACGTTATCCATTCAAAAATCTTTTACATAAATTTTACGATTTCAAATAAGTTGGAAAATGTTCGAAAATAAATTTTTATTAGTATGCAAATTTATGACGATCCTATGAAAACCTGGAGAGCCACGTTGCCCGATTTAAATCTTGGACATATGGGAACGGGAATATGACGACCATTGCGATTCTCGAAGCTTTGCTTCTTTTAGGAGGGTATACATATACTCTGAGCAAGGCAACCTAACTGGGAAAAACGGGAGCACCCCGTCACGAAAAATGTGACAGAAAATTTGACACAAAATGTCCATAGCAGCCCTTAAGATTGATTAATATGCTTTTCAAGCATATAATAGATAGGGATCTTCAAATGACCCCATAAATAATCTTGAATACGGAGTTCGTAATTAGAAACCATTTGAAACATTATTTGGTATCAAATTTTTTTGAAGTTGCTTGATCGAAATCATACAATATATGATTCGAAACAAATATTTTTCCCGCGCAATTATCTTAGGTACGAATGGATTTCATCGTGTGTGTCTTCACATTTTTGGCAATTGCAGTAAAATAACGCCTCGCGATTGTTTGCTATGATGTTTAACCATAGAATTAATATGAATCTGTATATTCGTTCCCAAACAGAGTATAGCTTTTGTAGAGATCAAATCTTGAGTGATTCTTTCAATGTCTATTTCTAAAAATAATATCACCTGAAAGAGGTTAAAAACTACATACAGCACGTGTTGGAAAATACAGAAAATAGGAATTCCTTTGGACGAAATGCATGCGTTTTGTAAACGGCAGATAATATTAGAAAATGTTACTGAAAACTTTTGTGAATCGTTTGAAAGGAAGAAGTTTTCTGCGTAGACTTCTTGCATTACTTGAGCATTTGCAATAAAAAAGAATTCTTGATTCCATAAAGAATTGCCGCTGTGCAAAATTTCTCACAGAGTCAAAAAAAAAATGATCGGATCCTCATAAATTGAAGAGAAAGACGACTATCGAAAGAAATGTTATTAAAGTAATCCCTGAGTAAATGTTTTTATATAAAAATGATCTGAAAATAAGAAAAAATTGTGTTTTGTCAAGAAAAAAAGTATAAGAAAATCGGAATGTAGAACAGGATGAATTTATTAGGAGGGTTATGGGAAAACCAGGTAAATGGTGTTTTTGTAAAATCTTGTTGGACAACTACATATCATAAGGTTCCGAAATGTCTGCTTTTCCATCATGTAGTATCTATTGAAACGTGGGTTATTCGTTCTGATAAATTCTTTAGGGAACGGTTCCTTTATATTCTCTCAGATAAAGACAGAAGTTCCTCGTCTATACATACCCGGTGTTACGCCAAGCCCAACGTCCTACCTTAATCTTTACAAAACAGGAGGAAGACGCAATTAAAGGAATCAATTTGAATAAATACTTTATACCTTCGCACTATATACAATTATTGAGATACATTTTTTACCTTTGAAGTAAATGCATACATTGTTTCATAAAAGCTGAAAGTTTTCTAAATACTCGAAGAACATCAGGAATCGGAACATTGTAACGAGGTTTCATCTTTTTTTTATCCCTATAGTTGTCAGTGCAGTCGATTCTCTGGAATTTACCGAAGGAAGCCATCTCGGAATATATTAATTACATTATGGATTTCCTAATCATAACCCTATTCTTCATGGACCCATCCGAAGAACAGTATCAGGGAATTGTCCAAATGGATTCGCTACGATTACGGCTGCAAATGGAGATTTTTTTGTATGCCTTCAAGTCGGTGAAAATCATCGTAATTACGATTTCAGCAATGTGCATGATGCTAATACAGATTTATGCGCTTTTATGAAAAGACCGGAAAAGAATGGTATAATGGCAATACTCAGGAATGAACCAAATCCTGAAGATCTGACTCTAAACAAAAGAATTGTTTTTAGGGGGCCAGGAGATCATTTTAAACTTACAGGAGAGTTAGGAGCGATGTCTTTCAAAGATTTCAGACGCGTTGGATTTGTCAACACAAAAAATCAATAATTTATTTGTACATTGGCTCTTTGGGAAAACACAATTGATGCTTCCCTAACCCGCCAGCGCCCAAAATTTTTCTTCTTCTCAGATGTTCGGTAAACTCGAGTATAATGATTGCTCAGATATTGACACAGTACGTGCGAAAAAAATAGAAAAAAGAAGAAAAAAAATGGAATAAAAATTCAATACTACGAACGATACAAATGAATATTCTTTCGCGTCCGCAGCGATGCCATATGGCACCCGGGGGCGCTGACGGGTTAAAGAGCGCCACGCTCAGAAGTTTTGGTTTTCTGCAGTTTGTCACTTCTTCGACGCAATGTTTGGGCGAATGCAAGCTTTTCTTATAAAAATCCGTCTGCAGAATGTAGAGGATTCTAGATATGTGTAAAGAGGATAATGTATGTAATGTAATGTATGCAATGAGTGTAATCTTAACTATGAAGAAAAACATTTCAGAATAATTGCAAAAATATGCGGATAATGATATATCATATTAACAAACATCTATGATTGACCAGGGCTGTTTTTTTCAGGTAAAGAATTATTGTTCTACAAGAGATTCATAAGACCGTAAAATTTATGCATTTTTAATTGTTTCAAAAGCCATTGTATGTGAAATTTCTAGGTGCATTTTCTGTGAAAGAAAGATATTCTTGTAATATAATCAATATTTCCAACAATTTATCGTTTGTGAATGCAGTTTTTCTTTTGGTATTACCATAAACATCTAGAGATTATGGAATCTTGTGGCATAATTTCTTGCAGCATCTTGTGCATTGTATATTGTAACTTCTCCCAGAAGAAAAGCTACTTGAGATTATATTGGAAAATGTTGCAGAAAACTTTTGTGCATCAATTAAAGGGGAAGAAGTTTGACTTCCTTCGTAACTTCCTTTGTAACTGAAGCATTTGCAAAAGAAAAAAAAAGAATTTCTCGATTTCATAAGGAATTGACGCTTTGCAAAATTTCTCACTGAATAAGAAAAGCAATAGTAGGATCCATATAAATTAGAGACAAAGACGACATTCGAAAGATATATTATTAAAGCAATTCTCAAGTACATGCTTTTATAGAAAAATAATGTAGATTTCCGAAAAAATGTTGTTTTCTACAGGAAGAGAAGCATGAGAATATTGGGTAATTGGAATATAGAACAGAATGGATTGAACTAAAGGGTTGTGCGAAATCCAGTTAAATAGCGTTTTTGTAGAATACTGTTAGACTACTACATATAACAACGTGTCGAAAGTTAAGTTTTTTTCATCATGTAGTACTCGTCGAGACGTGGGTTATTCATTCTGATGATTTATTCAGACAACTATTACTTTACTTCCACTCAGATAAAGTCGAACTCTTCTTGTCTGTGCATACCTGTTGCTACGCCAAGCCAAACGTTCTACCTTAAACTTTACAACACAGGGGAAAGTCGCAATTGAAAAAATCAACCGGAACAAAAACTTCATAACATTACACTGTATACAATAAATATATCCTTCTTCCTTTCGAAGTAAATATATACATTGTTTGTATGAAAGTAAGAAGTTTTATAAACACTCAGCGAATATCAGGAATTTGAACATTGTAACGAGTTTTATCTTTTATTTATTCCTACAGTTGTCGGTTCAGTCAACCCTTATAATATAATCGAAGGAAGCAGTCTCGGAATATATCGATTATATAATGGAATCCCTGATCATAACCCTATTCTTTATGGACCCATCCAAAAAACAGCATCTGATGTTTGTCCAAATGGACGCGCTGGGATAATCTCTAGAAATGGAGCTTTTTTGTGTGTCTTCAAGTCGGCAAAAATTATCGTAATTCTGATCTTAATGATGCGCATGATGGTAATACAAAATACTGCGCTTTCATAAGAAGACCAGAAGAGGATGGTATAATGGCATTGCTTAAGCATGAAACAAATCCCGCTAGCCTGAGTGTACGCAAAATAATTGTTTTGAAGGGTCCAGGAGAACATTTCAAACTTGCAGGATGGTTGGAATTAACACATACTAAAGATTTCCGTTCCGTTGCTTGGGTCAACACGTTTCAGTGGAAAACACTCACTGCGGTTCACACTCATCTACGCCATTCTTCCAAATACTAGTGAAATCTAATCGTTTTGGTTTAGGCGATCTTTTGTCCATCTAAGTGCTAGTGCAATCGTTTACTCAGAAGCGCCCAATTTTTTTCTATAAGTTTAGAGTTGATCACGGTCCATTATTTTCTTCCTATTTATGATGATATTATTCTAAAATAAATTAATTTGAACATTGGCTCATCAAGAAAACATGATTGAAGCTTATAAGAGAGCGCTTGGCTCAGAAATTTTGGTTTTCTGCAGTATTCCACTTCTCGGACACAATGTTTGGACAGATTCGAGCGTTTCTGATTAATATCTGTCTGCAGAATGCAAAGGATTCCCGATATGTGGAAATAAAAGAAGTTGTTCATGATCTTGTTTCACACGATGTAGGAAAAAGAGATTCTCAATTATTAGATTACACAACCTTTTTATATAAACGTTATTACGATGATGTTTCAGCTATAATTTCCATTGATTAAGTTTATTGTTAAAAAGCCCAGGATTGAGACAGCTGAAAAAACTGGGAAACAAAAACGAGAATTAGTGGGTCAAAGCGAATCGTTTCTGGGACTAATTTTCTGCGGTACTGCATTGCAGGGGCAACTCGTGGTAGAACCGGAGCAAGCCCCAGAACACCCCGCCGATTTTCAAAACTCAGTTCGATATTCAGGCATCCCGATGGATCGCGTATCGAATATCAAACTAGTGCGGACGAATTAAAGTAATTCACTCGAAAGACATGGTTCTGAACGCAGGAGAAGCTCCACGCTGAGGCACTACAGGTGTAGTATAAACAACATGTGTCGCATTTTTCTAAAAATGTAGTGATTCTGGTCACCATTTTGTTTGATATTGATAATGGCCTTACTATATCAGTCTCATGTTCCGATTGTACCCAGAATAAATGCTTTAAGGTATACTCTACAGCCTTTTCCCGGAGCCTCAGGTTGCATGCACCTAATAAAAATGTCTGGCTTGAGAACAAAAGAGCCGGCGTTGACTTTTGGTACCGATCTATTGACAGTTACAACCCTTGTAAGCTCAGCGCCCTCCACAAGTTTCCGCACGGCCCACTGTCGCAAACTTGAACACCTTAACCTGGTCTTTCTTGCTTAAAAGAGAGTCAAGATATTTGTTCTGCACTACCGCTTTGAAGCGATAGATAATTTGGGATCTCACATTAGGTGGGACGATAACAAGATCCTCCCTTTTCTGGTTCCCTGTTTCCAGCTTCCCCTCTAGCATTGCATTTACCTTCCACTCCGCCTCTCTCCTTGCAACACTACCATCGAAAATTCAATCTTTCTCTCTGTCTTCAAGATGCGTTTCTGGCGTATGACCACATGGAGGTACCTGAGCCTAAGGGCCCAGGGGAAAGGCTCGTGTAGTCTATCGACAAATACTGCGCTTTTTTGTCGTTTGTAGGAAACCTTCTCATTCGCGCACTGATGGCCTTCCTCAAGAAAGCAAGTGCGATATCGTGCATCACCTATTCTTTAGTAATCATCATTCGAAAGATGTGCACAATCGCATAAATATCCAGTAGAATACCAATAGGTAGGAGAGCTGATTTCCCTTTGAAGGAGTGATATGCACGAACTTCTCACTCGCTCCTTGAGGGAGAGACATCTAGATTTTGGCATATCTTTCAACCGACTTGGCCTGTTGGACCAGTGTGGTCTTGTTCACTCTTCAACCACGAAAGCTAGGGCCATGGTGCAAGGAGCTAGGCATGAATAGCCCCCACACGAATCGTCCTTTCGAGCAAGTCGATCGGATTCTGGTTAAAACGTGCACCCGTGGGTGCCCTTAGGTTATCTTAGGTCTCCTCGTCATAACATGATTTGGAAAGTTCACCGTTATTCGTAAAATGCAACACTACTTCCTCACCATGCTCAAAGGACAAAGTGGCGCACTCAGTCAGTTTGGATTCAAGACCTATTCTATCATACAGCTCTGAGGCTACGTCCAGCGAAGACTCATTGTCCTGCCGGTTACTGGTCAGGGCTGCGACGTCATCTGCATAGGCGAGGAGACATACGAGCTTACCAAATATTGGAAAAATTACTCTCAATTTTTAAGTTCAATCATTACAAGCTCAAACACAAGGCTTAATGTAACCATGCTAATCCAATACCCCTGTTCTACTCCTGTCCTAATAACAAGGTTGTCCGTGCAGCAACGATCATTCTTCACCCTCGTGGAACAACCACTGAGCATGTCGAGGACCAGTAGAAACGTCATCTAGCGGCGTACCAAGCACGATCAGAGTATGATGAACAGTCCCATCAGGGACAGATGGAAAGGCATTGACCAAATCCAATCATGCTACCACGAAGTCTCTCCGCTAACTCTTAGCTAGCTGAATTACATACTGCAGAAAGAAGTTATGCTCGTAGCATTCCTTGTAAGATAAAAAGCTCATCTGCTCCGCAGAAAGCCCGTCTTTTTGGACTTTCCAGTCAGTTACCCTATCCGAGACGACAGCAGCAAAGATCTTATATTCTCTGTTTGGCAAGGTCAGTGGTCTCCACTTTGTCATTTGGGAGATTTCCTCATTCTTGTACAACAAGATAGTGAGGGACTCCTTTCAACAAAGATAGATGGAATATAGCCGTAGGCAGGAAACGAAAAAGTTGTGAAGGATGGATCGAGCTGGGTCAGCTTTTAGGAGAGTATAAAAAATGGTTCCATCCGGCCCCAGGACCGTCTTCTTCAAAGGACTGATTTGTCTAATAATATCCTGCGAGGGAAACATATCCAGGAGTGCCTCGTTACTAAGCTGCTCAGGAGGATTCAGGTTATAATCGGGGTGAACGGATTTTTCACAGGGTCGAGAAGCGATAATAAGAACTGTTTCTGATCTCTTTATATACACATTGCGCGAAATTTTTATTTCGAGAGAGCAATACGTGGAAATATGTGAAATGGAAAAAAAGGTCGAACTTGATTTGGTGAGGGAACAAAAAAGTCAAGAATGAATTAAGAGAGAGATAAAATCATCGGAGAGGAGTAGGAACGGTGCGAAAGAATGGGAATGAATGTAACAATAAATTGGGCAGGAACAAAATGGAATAATCAGTTTCAACAGGGACAAAATTGTCGAATATGAGTTCTTAATGAGGCAACAGATTCAGAAAAAAGTTAGCAGTAGGACACTTAAGGAATGAATTTTGAATGTAAAAAACAAGTGAAGGATAAATTGCAAGGAGAAAAAAGTTTGACTTGAAATACAAATATAACGATGAGAATAAGTTGAGTAAGAAAAAAAAGGATTTTTCGACGGAACAAGTTTTGTAAGGATTTAAAATATCGGGAATCATTTTCAACGGGACAAAAATACTTAGTGCAATTAGAATTTAGAGTATAAAAATTAGAAGAAGAAGGTTTGGAAATAGAGACAGTACTGAGAGGTCGGAATCGATGTGGAAAAGCAGCCAGAAAGTCGGGGGAAAATTCGAGAGGGATGGGAATGATAGAAATCATTCGCAACGGGACGAAAAAATTGAATGCTGCTTGACTTGAGAATACAAGAAAATATGGAATGTGCATAAAAATAAAGCTCAAAGTAGAGCAGGCGACGGCAAGGAATATACGAAACTTAGCTCCCAAGAAAAAACAGAATTAAAAAATAAATCTCCGTTGGGACGAATGCGTGAAACACGAGTTTCTAAGTAGGCGTGAGAGGTCAGGAATTGATTGTAAAAGGGACATAAAAGTGAAAAGTAGTCTGGAATGAGACAGAACAAGTCCCATAGCTGTGGAAAAGGGACAAAGGCGTAAAATTTAGGTTGGACGTGGTATAATAAAGTCAGAGATCAGTGAAAACGGGGAAAAAGTCGGAAATGAATCAATAAGGAAATTGGAGAGGCAAAAACTAGTGGAAGGTAAAACGTCAAAAGAGTTTCGATAAGGATGAAGATGATAGAAATGGGTGAGAAGTTGAGTCAAGATTAAGATAAAAAAGGGGGGAGAAATACAGAATAAACTTTTAAAAACTTTCGAAGGCCAAAAATATTCCTTAAACGGAACAACAAAAGTCAGGAAGTAGTTGATATGGGATGACGGTATAAAAATAGGTTGAAAATGCTGCATATAAGTCACAGATAGGTACAAAGTGGGACGAGGAAGTATGACCACATTAACAGTGAAATAACAGCGTCCAAAATTTGTTCAAAAAAAGACTAGAGAGTCGGAAATAAATTGCGTAAAGAAGAGAAATGTCAGAAATTCAATGCGACGGATCAAAAAATATCTGGTGTATCCGAAATTTTAGAGAGAAAAGACTTTCGATGAACCTTGGTTTATGTCTTACCCTCAAAAAGTTTTTCAGAAAAGACCCATGGAAAGTTTTGTTTCCATTTTCCTATGTATTGAACCGTTTTCTTGGACTCTTATGGAAATTTTTTTTTTCATGAAAAGAAAGAAAAAACCGCATAAAAAAAGATTTAGGAGTTTAAAAGATAGAAAAAAAATCGTTTTGTACAAACTTTCAAAGAGATTAATTCTTACTTGTACCTCTTTTCCATATAAGATTTTGAAGAATATTCTAGATGCTGTGATAAGTTCAAATGAAAAATTTGTTTTCGAAGCGACCCTCCCCCTCTCTCTCCCTCCCCCCTCTCCCTTTCATTCCTTCTCTCTTTCTCTCTCCCTCTCTTTTTCCCTCCTGTTCTGGTGTAGTATATTTATAACGAGTGGAGTATACATCACTCATTTGATACTTGCCGTATGCTGATTGATTAATGTCTACCTAATACACTTAAAACTGACAAACTTTAATAATTCAACTTCTTCGAAATAATAATCTGCAATACGATTGACTTTATACTTCTTGCTCCAATATTTCTTTTCCTGGCGTGCATGTATGCATAGAGTGAGAGGATAGCTGTTTTCTTCCAATCGATGAATAAAATAACAATCAAATTATGCTTTTCTATTGACGCAAAAGGTTGTGGATACAAAACCGGTACATCCCAGTGCATCCCTTCCCCCCTCAAACATAAGACTTGGAAGAAGGGAAGTTTTGTAAACTACATTATTTCCATGACTAGTAACAGGGGTGAATACCACCCCCCCTTCCTCCCTTCCTCAAAGTCTGGGGAAAGGGAAAGGTATGTGACAAATATTATTTCTATGACTAATCAAAGAGGTGAATCCCCCCCACATGACTTGGGAAATGAGGAAGGTTTGATACCTACATCATTTTCATGCCTAGTCACATGGATCCTTCCCGCCCCCACAAGACTTGAAAAAAGGAGAACGTTTGCAACCTACATTATTTCCATGACTTGTCACAGGGGTGCGATTTTGCCCCCCCCCCCCTCAAGACTTGGGAAATGAGGAAGGGAAATGTTTGTAACCTACGTTATTCCCGTGACTAGTCACAGCGTAAATTCCACCTTCCCCAAGACTTGAGAATCAGAAACCTATGTGACCTACATTATTTCCATGACTAGTCGCAGGCCTAATCCCCCCTTCCTCCACAGGCTTGTGGAATGAGGAAGGTATGTGACCTACATTATTTCCATGACTAATATCAGGGGTAACCCCCCCCCCCCCGCAAGAATCGGGAGGAGGGGAATGTTTGTAACCTACATTATTCCCATGACTAGTCACAGGGGTGAATCCCCCCCCCTTCTTCAGGGTCTGGGAAAAGAGGAATGTATGTATTATTTCTATGACTAATCACAGAGGCGCATTTTCGCCACCCACAAGACTTGGGAGATGAGGAAGGTCACATACATACATTATTTTCATGACTAGTCAAAGGGGTGCATCCTCGCCCCCACAAGAATTGGACAAAGGAGAAGGTTTGCAACCTACATTATTTCCATGAATAGGCACAGGGGTGCTATATTCCCCTCCCCCTTCGACGTGCTTAACATACGCTTTTTGAGAAACCGTCGAAGAAAAACATTACCGGTACCGGCATTTTTATTTTTATCGGTACCGGTAGTGTATACACTTTGCTGAAGAAAAGGGGAATTTTCTAGAAGCAAATCAATTTTTCAACAGAATACGTGTATTTTAACAAAATAACCCTCATTCAATCCGTAGATATAAAAAATAAGTTGTAAATTATGTACCATGCGTAGATTCAATAATTTGTGCACATTTTATGAAGACTCCACTTCCCATAGGCAAAAAAAGTGCTTCCACTAGTAATAGTCTGCATATTTTTTAATAAATATTCAATAACTTGGGCTAAAACTCAAATTCACTTAACAAAAAATATCGTAAAAATGTATCATTTACATTAAAATCTCAAATGAATTTCATGTCGGAGGTTAGGTTTCGATTCGATATGGATATTCGAAACGATTTACTTACTCTCGTTCAAATAAAGAATATTTCATAAATCAGTTAACACGCGATGCTTTCGAAATTTGAACTCGTGGTATACTAGGCTTTTACATATTGTTTATTGCACTAAAACTCAGATAATAAACATGAATTTCATTAATAATCATACACTGCATCTGACAATAAGGCAACTATTCTATAAATGGGAACCAGGTGGCGTTGCAATACATGAACCGGTCTGGCTCGGGTCTGGGCCATATAATTATCCTGAAAATATATGTCGACTTCTGCATGGGTGAGGATAACCAATAAGTTTTTGTAAGTTATCGACGATTCATCCATTCTTCATTCCTGCTATTGCAGATAACAGATACTGCAAAATACGAAAATTCTGTATTGAAGATAATTCTGTATTTCTTAGTAGTCAAGACCATTTCTGTAGGTTATATGACTGAGAATTTATAAGATGTGTCCATTTGTAGACAAGAATAATGTATAAATACAGGTGCTATCATGAAATCGTTCAAACACTTACCTTGAGTTCTTCAGTTTTCATTGATACTCTTATCTGAGAGGAATGAATCTCGGCTTTATATTTCCTGCCTGCGTGGCTGTTCTTAATTTTGCAAGTAAGTGTTATGAACAATTGAACATAATATTTTAAAGTATAATGCAGAATGAGTTGAAAATTATTTTCACCCATGATATTGCATACTCCACAAAAATATTTTGATTTTATGTGCACAAGAAAACATTCTCTATATTGGAGGTTTCATTGAGTGCCACGTTGCTGGATTCAGATCTTGTAACATATGGAGGAATAGGAAAAGATCAACGCAATTGTTTTCGTTTATTTGCGTTTGCGAATATGTTTCAGATATTCAACTCTATTTATTCTCAAATATTTTAAATAAGTAAGGAAAAATCAAAAGCATGGAATTCATGATTGAAACTTTTTTCCAAATGTGGGCAAATCAAATTTTCATTAGGGACCAAGTTTTTGAATCCGTATCCTATAACATACGATGAGGATAATAAATGAACAAATAATAATAAATATAATTTTTTCAATATATAATTATTTGGAAAATGTTCGAAAATAGATTTTTATGAAGGGTCATGTTGCCGAATTCCAATCTTGTAGCATATGGAAATAGAAATATAGCGATCAACGCAATAGCTTTTGTTTATTTACGTATACAAATAAATGACGATCTTATGATAACATTCTCCTCAGAATCACTGAGGAGGCAATAAATTTCATCGCATTTTTTAGACTTTGGTTGAGAATGAAATAAAGAGACATTAAGATTGTTAGCTATGCTCCCCAAGCATAATAATAACATGGATCTCCAATTTAACCTATGGATATTCCTGCATTTGGATTTAATGATTGAAAATCATTTAGAACGTTTTGACACCATATTTCGAAATGTTCTAAGGTGGCAAAGATTTCCATCGCGATTTCCGCATTCCAGTTGAAAATGGGATGATAGTACCTTCAGATTGTTTGCTATGCTCTTCAAGCGTGAAAAAAAGTTTGATCTCTCATTTAACCTTTCCATTATCTTGAATATGAAAAATTTATTAAAAATAATTTGGAAAATTTTTCAAAATCAATTCTCATTCGAGGGCCACGTTGGCAGGTCCAAATTTTTAACATATGGTTACAAAAATATAACCATCGAGGCAATTTCTCTTGATTATTTATGTGTACGAATACATCATGTCTTTAAGAAAAATAAATTTTCAATTATTTCAGGTGGCAACAGATTTCATCTTTTTTTTAATCAACGTCAAAAACAAGAAAATAAAACCAACAGATTTTCGCTACGCTTCCGAACAATAGAATAGATATAAATCTCCAATTTTACTCAAACCTAATTTGAAATATGGATTCCGGAATCAAAAATTATTTGAAAAATCTATTCAATCCCTTTTTCATGGAGAGCTAGATTATCCGATTCGAAACTAAGAACATATAAGGATGATAAAACGATGATCAGGACAATTTTTCTTTTTCATTAACGTATGAGAATGTGACACGATTTTCTAGAATAATTTTTTTTCTCCATCTAAGTTGGCAATAAATTTTTCGCATTTTCTAGTGCTCGGTCAAAAAACAGATAATAAAACCTCAGGATTGTTCGATACGCTGTTCAAGAATAGAATTGATATGAATCTTCAAATGAACGTGTATGAAAAAATCATGAATATGGAATACATAATCAGGAATAATTCGGAACATTATTTGTAATCAAATTTTTTTGAAGTGGCCAGATTCAAATCATGTGAAATATAATAATAATGATGATAATAATATGGCTATGCAAGCAATGTTCCTTTTTGTTTTTTCACTTGAACAAATATATCACGATTCTGAAAAATATTTTCCCCGCAACCACCTTAGGTTGTGATGGATTTCATAGTATTCTTCACATTTTTCGGAATAATGGAAAAATGGTGCCACGCAAATGTTCATTGTGATCTTTAACCATCATGAAGTATTGGAGACGTTGAACAAACCTTAACAATCTGAGGTGATAATTGATTGGATGTCTTTATGATAATCTACTGCAATAGAATTTGTTGTGTCGGGTTCCAATCGTGTATGGAAATTCTGAATACTGAAAACCTTTTGTGAATATTGTAGTCCTTTTCTTCAGAGTTTACCTGACACTTTTATTAGGGAACTCTGCAGGAAGAATTTCTTCACTAACAAGGGGACCTTAGGTCACCTAATTTTTGTTTTGGTCGATACTCTGTTTCAACTCTTCATTATCTGTCGTTTGGAAAGTTGTGTATTTTATTTTGAATTATAATTATTTAACAATTTGTAGTTTTTGTATTCTTGATTCAAATTAGAAAATAAGTGTTTTAAACCGAAATTGCAATTTTGAATACGAAATGAAAATATTTATACAAAATACAAAAAATAAAGCACAGGGATAATAGTCATATGTCATTTAAATATTTATCAATTTACATCAACAATTGTTCTCAATCGTTATTAGTAATAACTATATAAAATAAAACATTTTGTATAAAACATTCTCATTTTGTATTTAACATTGCAATTTTCGTTTGAAACACTACAAATTAAAACTACAAATCAATAAATAATTATTAATTTAAAATAAAATACACAACTTTCCAAACGATAGATAATAGAGAGGAACATAAACTAGAAAGATACATTTTTTGCATGAAAAATAGAAGTTTAATAGGCACTCAAAGAATATCAAGAATTCGAACATTCTAACGAGATTTTATCCTTTCTTTATCCCTATAGTTCTTGGTGCAGCCCGTCCTGAAGGAATTATCGAAGGAAGCTATTTCGAAGTACGAAAACTAGATGCTACAGGAAAAGTTGAAAGTCGCCCCTTCCTGTATGGAAACGTCCAAAAGACAATACCAAACGAATGTCTAAATGGGTACGCTACGATATTCTGGGACAAGTGTTATTCTGTATGTCTTAATCACGGCGATGATTTTCGTTCTTATGATTTCGGCAATGCGCGTAATGGTGATCCGAAATACTGCGTTTTTATAGAAAGACCAGGAAAGACTGGTGTGATAGGATTACTTAAGCATGGAGAATCTCCTGGTAAACACAGTGGACATAGTAGAATTTTTATAAAAGGGCCAGGAGATCATTTCCAACTTCACGGACTGTTAGAAGAGGCACGTGTTAAAAATATCAATGATGTTGAGGGGGTCCAAATAGATTGAATTGCACTTACATTCGATACAACAGAATCAGTAAACAACACTTTCTGCGGTCAACACTCATTAATGAAATGTTTCCAAATGAAAGTTATATCGAATTGTTTTGGTTTGCATGAAATATTTTATTTCTGGGTAATCGATGATCCTATACGTAAGACTTTTGCTTTTAATCTAACATACCACGGTAAAATCCCTTCAAATTCTGAATTCTAACTGTTGACAAAATCGCATGTTATAATCTGTAGGTCCCGATTTGCGTTTGTGAAGTTCCAAATTGATGTCAAGGATGAACGCACCCGTGATCGTTATACTTTCTTTTATTATTGTTTTTTCCTAATTATTGCACTTCAATAATCGACCTTTCAAAAACAAATTCATGTTTCTCACAGAAAATAGGCAATGTGGAAAAACATTTTTTTCGGCCATTTTAGAGGAGAATTGTGCAGAACTGGATTCAACAACTCGAGTACAATTTCTTTAATTGAGAACAAAGCTAATTTTTTCTATTTCAGTTTATATTCCTGTTTCACTCTCCCAGAGCTTTTTCCAAGTTTAAGGATCGTCCATAAATTAC